>PVKU01003693.1:0-169827 GCA_004027475.1 Anoura caudifer | reverse complement strand
AAGTCATTTCAGCACAGAGGACCCCTGGCACCCCATTGCAGTCCAGGCCCTGAAAATAACTGCCCTCATCTATCCTGACCTCTAACACCACATTTCCATTTTGCCTGTTTAAGCCAGTTTAGATGTGGACTTTGAAATGTTGCTGTCAATCAATAACCTAGAAGACAACTAGCATTTTCCTCCTAGAATCTGGCATAAGTCTAGATTAAAGAGAAAACCTGGAAGACTGTCAGTGGAATAGTATTTCTTCTTTGTTTTCAGAAAGGACACCCACTAGTGCCCTTCTGGAAGGGAAGAATGGATTCTAAGTGCTTGTTTCCTCTCAAGACTATGTGGCTGAGCTTGTATAATACCCAAAGGAACTGTTAACAAGTGGCAAGTTCAAGCATATAATTTATTTGACATTGTTTAGGCCAGAGAGCAGTTGTGTCTTTGAACCTAATGTTTTAAAGTGAAACACATTCAGATGGAGTGTGGGTTGGATAGCTGCTACGTGAATTGGTTTGCTCTCAGGATTTGTCAAGTTTAACGTGTGTAAGGGCTGGGCTGAGCAGACCTACCTGCTGACACTGCTGATCTCTCAGCCCCCTTGATTCCTACCACTTAAAACGTGCAATATTAGCCAGCGTTCTTAAGACAAAAAAGTGGAGAGGACTACAAGATGTTGAAATACACATACACACATGCTCACATTTATAAACACACAGAACACATATATGGACAAAAATAACATGGAAATGTTCCAGGGGAAAAAAGCAACAGATACTTATTTTCATTTATTGCCATAGTAAGTTACTATTCCGTAACAGAGAAAACCCGCAAAGCCTCAACATCATAAACATTACAACTATAGAAGCTCAAAGTGATCACCTAGAAAACTCCTACCCACCGCTTGTCCTGGGACAATCACTGCTGTGGAAGAATGGGCTGCATTTTTCCTCATGGTCCCATGGTATTTTGAAGGCTGTAAGGTGACTCATTGTGCAAGGGCAGGGGACATTTTCTGCATAAAATTCAGATTTAGTCTTTGACTTACTATAGAGATCAACACTTGCCTCTTGGCTGCTCACAGCAGAGAGAGGCAGAGGACATCAGAGTCTACCAGGAGGCCCAGAACCTCCACTCATCTGGCCAGGAGGAAGTGAACACTGCCCTCCAGCTTAGGAAGTGCAAAGGGCAGGAGCCTGGAAGACCAAACTCTTAATACACTCTTATGTAACACAGATCTCTTAAAATGAAAAAGAAAAATCCCTTAACCTCAATAACAGCAGTGACAGTCAGTTTTTACTGAGCATTTACTATGCACCACATATTTTACTAAGTGTTTACAAGCATTCACTAATTTAACCCCAACAACAATGCTATGTGTTAAATATCATTTTTTAATAGGTAGGGGATCTGGGCATTTAAAAAGGGAAGTAACTTGCCCATGGTCACACACCTTGCAGGTTGCAGAGCCGGTTTCGTCTGTCCTCTTAGATACTATGCAATGTGGTCTCTCAAATCACAGGTCAACGAATACGCTATGTTTCTGTAACACCAGGAACACTGGATACTCAGACAAAGAAGACACTCATTGTACAGCTAAAGTAAGGAAAATTTGCTCTTTACTATTAAAGTGGTTCTTTGTCTTAATCAGCTGGCCCTAATGAATGCTAATAAATTATCCTAATAAATTATTCTAACTGATAATTTAAGGTAGACTCAAAGCCAAAGTCTTAATTGATTAATTTTCCTGGACAAGCCTAGAATTGCCTGCACATATTCCCAAAGCAGTGATGAGGGCTAGACCTACTGAACAAATGAAATATGCGTGAAGGCTGGAGGCGGCAACCTCCCGCTCCCCATGGAGAGTATCTTTTCTCCATGAATTTTGGTTACTCTACTTCCCCTCCCCCTGAGGCTCAGGGTTCTCAAACTCTTTCCCTTCCCTCCCATTAACCTCTGGTCTCTATGAAATAAAACAATTCATTACAGAAAACGTAAGTCATGATTATTATCCCACATACAACAAAGAGATTGCTATTCGATGCAAACTGATGAATTCAAAATTACTTTGAACTTGACTGATCTTCTGGGGTTTGTATGATAATTTAAAAAGCCTAAGAAAACATTTTATTCTGCATAATTTTGCACCAGGTGTTTTAAAAACATATTGATATACCCAGAACCCTTATCTTGGTTTTTAAATACCAGTCTTTAATAAAAGGGACCAGGACTCCTTGGTGACATGACTGTTTCTAGAGCTAAGTCATATAAAATACAAGATGAGCTTGTAGCATGGTTTAGTGCCAAAAAATAATGAAGTGCCCCAAAAAACAAAATGTGGAAACGTCAAAGGGAAAAAGGAGCCAACCTGAATGACCTTCCAATGGCCAAAGCTAGAACAATGTGTGCAACAAAATAAATAACATTGTGTTGGATTATAATCCAAAGCATAAAATAAGAACACATGACTTCATATGGATAAACACATGATCTGATTAATAAATAAATGGAGGAGAAGAGACAAGTCTTCCCTACAGAAATTGCCAAATAATAATTGCTAAATAATAAATGTACCTACATCCCTTCTAGGAGGCAATAGGCTGCATTTAGCACTTGCTTCCAAAAAATAGAGTTTGGGCAGGGGAAATGAGTAACTTTATGATGGAGAAAACTGACAAACACTATCTTACCTAATTGAGTAACTTTAATCTCATCAGTGATGAGGCAGATTGATGTCACATACTTCCTGATGGAATGTGAGAAGAAAGGGACCTCACCCTGTGGTATTCTTTCCCAAACTCCCAACCCCAGTCTAATCATGAGAAGAGCATCAAACAAATCTAAACTGATGCATGTTCTACAAAACTTGTGACCAGTGAAGATCATGAATACAAGGACAGCCTAAGAAATTGTCACAGACCAGAGGAGACATCCTGTGTAAATGCAATACGGCATTCCAGATGAGATCCTGGGATGGAAAAATGGCTTTACTGGAAAAATCCGTGAAGTCCAAATAAAGTTGAGCATTTAGATAATAGCAATGTAACGCTTTTGTTTTGCTGAATACATTATGGTTATGACAACATTATGGCAGCTTGACAACATTAGGAGGAATTGAAACTGGATGATATTGATAACAGTGAAAAATCATGTGGATAAAATATTGATAATAACATGGATGGGGAAAATAATACAGATGAGAAACAGGACTTATGCCAGGTTGGTTCAAAACAAGGACTTGTTCTAGGTATTCATGACATGTCTCTGAAGCAAAATCCGCTTTCTTCTGAATGCATAGGGAGGCCCCTGTCAGTCCAAGACATAAGACATGCATGAAGATTTAAAAGGAACACCTAACAAAGCTGTTAAAATAGTTAAACAGCTGAGGATAATTTACTGACCTCTTGAATTTTTTTCTCAGCTGGTGAAGATTTGAGCAGGATCTGTAAACAAACAACAAAAAAAAAAGTTTCATATCAGTGGTCATTGGCAAAGAAAATTTCTCATTTACCTTACTGTTTTGGTGTAAACTTCAAGTGTTTTCTGGATAAAACCTTCAATCTGAGGATTGTACGCATGACTGAAAATAGCTTTGCAAATTAGTATCTTTTACCTATCCTCACACAGCAAGCTCACTCACTTCAGTCTTCCTGGTGTAAGTCAAAGTAAACACAGTAATTCTCACCTGAAGCTATAAGGTATGCAAAAGGTGACTTAGATATTTTCCATGGTCTGAATCACCTGGTTATATACCCATCTGTCATATTTGGTAAACATGTGTTCAACTTCATTAAAAAAAAAAAAAAGGAACCCTAGAAAGATTTGATGAAAGAGCTTCATAAGTATTTTCCCTCCAATGGCAGAGAAGATTAGATAAGCAACAATTTTCCCACCACTTCATAGATATTACCAAATCATATGATACCTTCCATACAAAAATAGATGCTGGAGATCACTTTGAATAGCTTCTTGAAAAAAAATCACCTGGAAAAATTTTGATTAGCAGTGTAAACATTTGTCATTTTTGGTTGCCAACATTTCTGAGCACTGTTTTCATATTTTGTTCATTTTCTAGATAGGTAGAAGCTATGTAGAATTCATATTCCCAGAATGCCTTGTAGTTATGGTATAAATGATTAACCAGGCTTCAGCCAACTAGAACACCAATGAAAGACTAGGGTCAGAAGTAATTAATCATCATGAAGAAGTGACTGGACAAGGGTATCGACTGGGTCAAGCAATGTTGTTTCTTCCTGGACAACAGTGCCCAACGTTAAGAGTCATGTTTGCTCAGCAGCAGTACTAGAGTTTTACAAGTGATACCTCAGTGTGGTTGGGCATTATTTGCGGCCGTGTAGCCTCAAAATCTGGCTTTCTGGCCCCAGTGAACCATCTGTAAGTTACTCAAAACCATTGAGTAAATTCCTTGCCTGGTTAAGGTGGGCACAGTTAATTCTGTTGTTTGCAACTAAGAATCCCCACCTACACAATTCATAGTAATTAAATATTTTACTCCTTTCTAGTTACAAACACATGGGAGTTGGGATGACTTTAACATATGAAATCAAATATTTTTTCCACAATCGTGGGATTCAAATTATTTTCGTAAGATGGATTTAAATCTTCATTTTAAGCTGAGCTATAACTGACATATAACATTAGCTTCAAATATACAACACAATGATGTGATATATGTACTTAGTGTGAAATGATTACCACAATAACATCCATCACCACGCACAGTTACAAATTTGTTTTCCTTGTGATGAGTTGTACTTTTAAGATCTACTCTCTTAGCAACTTTCAAATATATATACTATACAGTATTGTTAACTATAGTTTCCGTGCTGTACATTACATCCCCATGACAATTATTTTATAACTGAAAGTTTATACCTTTGATGACTTACACCCATTTTACCTACCCCAAACCCCTCACCTTTGACAACCACCAACCTGTTCTCCATATCTATGAACTCTTTTTTAATAGTTCAATTTTTATTGTATTTTTCCCTTACCATTTATCACCCTTATACCCTCTTCCACCTCCACACCTCCCCAAATTGCCACACTGTTGTTCGTGTCCACAAGTTCTTTTTTTTTTTGCTCAATTCCACCACCCCCTAAAGTCAAATATTTTTATTACCAACTAATTGAAACAAGTTACTCCTCTTAATGATTAATTTATTTTAGCATTTTAAAGATAAATTTTATTATAGCTTATATTTCATTTTTATTCATTCTAATTATTAAATGTAATAGCTTGTTTTCACGGAATATATTTTAATTAAAAGTGAGTCATCTTAGGAAAGATAATAGGTATAATATAATAGGTACATGTGGTATATGATATAGAAAAAACTCACAAAGGTGTTATGCAAAGGACAAAGTAGAGGAAGAAGTTCCTAAATCTGTCTGAGGGAATCAGGAAGAGGGTCACAAAAGAAAGACTGAGGCAACCACTGAGGCAGGAATTCTCAGGACAGGCACAGGAGAATGATGGGACTTTGGGCAGAGCAACCAGCAAGTGAGAAATCAAGAGGTCTGAAACGGCATGGCACACAAAAGAAAATTTCTGTAGTGCAGAACGACTGGAGAATGAGGAAAACCCTAGTAAATAAAAGTAAAGACCAAGCTTGGGCCCTGATCATAAAGAGCCTCACATTCCATGTACAAGGGTTTGGACTTTAAGGAGGATGGGGAACAACTGAAGAATTTTAATGCTGGAACGCAAAAATCAGGTTCTTTTTATTTTTATTTTTTGGAAATTTAATATTTAAAGAGATACCCTTTCTAGGACATTTGAATTTTTTTAATGAAGTGTCTCTCTCTCTCTCTCTCTCTCTCTCTCTCTCTCTCTCTCTCTCTCTCTCTCTCTCTTTTGTCTATGGCCATACCACCCTGAATGCACCTGATCTCATCTGACATTTGAATTTTAATAGAGACCAAGGCCTTACACAAAACGGATAGTGCTCTAATGGAAAAATCTCAGGTATCAGTCAGAAATAAGAAAATTGCTCTTTTTAATTTTTTTAAAGATTTTATTTATTTATTTTTAGACAGAGGGGAAGGGAAGAGAGGGAGAGAAACATCAATGTGTGGTAGCCTCTCG
This sequence comes from Anoura caudifer, assembly GCA_004027475.1. Lineage (NCBI taxonomy): Eukaryota > Metazoa > Chordata > Mammalia > Chiroptera > Phyllostomidae > Anoura > Anoura caudifer. Next base: position 163,727 of record PVKU01003693.1, on the reverse strand, counting down.
TGTGCCTCCTACTGGGGACCTGACCTGCAACCCAGGCATGTGACTGACTGGGAATGGAACCAGCGACCCTTTGGTTCTCAAGCTGGCTCCCAATCCACTGAGCCACATCAGCCAGAGCAGAAGATTGCTTTTTCATGCTGATACAGTTTGCAGTGAGTTCCTCATAGCTTCCCTGTAGTTTTTGATAATGCTCACTGAGTTCCTTGAGCTTCTGTACAACTATTGTTTTGAACTCAAATTCTGATTGTTTACTTCTATTTCATTTAGCACTCTTTCTGAGGATTCCTCCCTTCCTTTTGATTGGGGGTTGTTTCTTTGTCTTCCCATTATTTGTGAGACTCTTCTTGTTTACTTCTGCTTCTTAAATTGATCTCTTTTGACTCCCTGACTTTGTGGGGTGAACTTCACAAGCAAGCAAACTATAACCAGAGACATTGAGATAAAGAACAAACTGATGGTAACTGGAGGGGAGGTGGGAGGAGGATAACAGGGGAAAGAAGGAAAAAGGTCGTCAAGGATATGCATAAAGGACCCATGGACAAAGCCAAAGGGGGAAGGATTGAGGGTGGGAGGTGGGGGTGGGTGAGGAGAGGGAAAGTGTGGTGGGAAATAGAGACAACTCTACTTGAACAACAATTAAAAAAATAAAAGAGTTTAAAAAAAGAAATAAGAAGATTGTTTGTTCTCACACCCTAACATTGTACCTGTATTCTGCTTATCTGTAAGACTGACCTTGTTGGAAATAAAAATAAATATTAGCTTAGTGTGATCCAAAGTGACAAAATTGTGGATTTTAAATTAGTCCAAAGATACTCAGCATCACTAATCATCAAGGAAATGCTTAGAATTGGGTATTCCCCAAAAAGAGAAGGAATAACACATGTTGGTGAAGATGTGGAAAAAAGAAACCTTAGTTTGGAGTAATTGTAAATTGGTGCAGTCACTCTGGAAAATAGTAAAGTGATTCCTTAGAAAATTAAAAATAAGACTGCCATATGATCCAGCAATTACACTTCTGGGTATTTATCCACATAAAATAAAAATACCAACTTAAAAAGGTATACACACCTCCATGTGTATTACAGCATTATTTATAATATCTAAGATATGGAAATAATTTAAGTGTCTGTTGAATAAATGGGTAATAAATGTGATATATATTACTTTTTATGGTTGAATAATATTCATATTATATATACACACACAATGGAATATTATTCAGGCATAAAAAGAAGAAAATCTTGCCATTTACGACAATATGGATACACCCTGAGGGCATTATGCTAAGTGAAATAAGTCACACAGAAAAAGACAAATACTGTACAATCTCGCTTATACGTGGAATCTAAAAGCAAAACTGAGTTCGTGGAGACACAGAGTAGACTGGTGGTTGCTAGAGGTAGCGGGTGGGTGAAATGGGTGAAGAGAATCAACTACTTCAAACTTCTAGGTATAAAATAAGTTATTGGGGGGATGTAATGTACAGCATGGTGACCACAGCTGACCATGCTGTAAGGCACATCTGAAAGTGCCAAGAGAGTAGTTCTTAAAATTCCTCATCCCACCAAGAAATAAATTCTGTGACTGTGGTGACGTTAACTAAGTTAACCAGGGATTGTAATGACCACTGTGCAATATGCAAAAAATATTGAATCATTATGTTGTATACCTGAAACTAATATAATGTTCTATATTAATTATTACTCAAAAAACTTAGGTCGTATTGGTAGAACACTGGCTGAGTTGCCAGTACTAAAAAGTTGTATTTAGTTAGTAAAATGAGTGGTAAGCTAACAGAAGGAAGCATGAGTGACTTGGTCCTCTCTCATTGCCTGCATGAAGTTCCTTCTCAGGTTCCTGCTGTGATCTGAGGACAATCCACCTCTCTCAGAGAATTCTCAAAATACAAAGCAAAGCCCCTTTCCTAACAAATACTTGTATTAATATTTTGTTCTAGATAGTAACTTGTAGGTGACTACATTTTTTTAAGTTATGTAGTCTTTCAAGACGGAAAAGCAAACTGTCAACTTTATCTCAAGCTTTCATGCAAATTTTTAGGATTCTTCCCTAAGCGTAGGTAGGATCACAGCACCTTCCTTACTGCGAGGGCGAAACTGGGCTCAGAGCACTTCTGCGGCCGTGCTATGCCTGCGAGACTTCCTCCTGGAGGCCTCGAAGCAGAGGGTTCCGTGGCCAGGCTCTGCTTTCTGGGGGCCACTCTGGACAGTCTTTGTAGGGTTGGCGCAGCACAACACTTCCCTTGCTCTGGCTGCTTATATCCAAAGATGAATGGATGCTGCTAGATTTATCAAGACATCTTGGGAGCTAAGTAGACAATTGTGACTGTCTATCTTTAGGTTTGTCTAACTTTCTCCTGAATCTTCAACTGCTGACTGAACAATGAAATATTCAATTAATCAACTGTTTCGTCTATGTGGTACCAAGCAATCGCTGAGATAAATTTTCTTTTCTACTAAATTGACATTAATATTATATATATATATATATCTGTAGATATACATTGCATATGGATAGCTAGAAATATATAGGAATGAGTGAATTACCTGGTTTTAGCACCGCACTGATATGTTACTAACACCGAAGTATCATATGGGTAACTAATGCCCAGGCTTCCCATTCTGCCTTTGTGTAGTATAAGCTCTTGAAGGAAATACAAGTGACTGAATGATTTCCTATTCTACTTATTTGTTCCTTCCCATTACATTTGAAATAGTCATGCTAAATATCTCAACCAATCTGCATTTAAAAGCATCTAAGCCAGATGTTCCTAGCCTATTTGTTTAGTTTTCTTGGGCCTAAAATATTTACTAAGCTCCCAAGTGTTTACAAAGTACCACAGAGAAGAACTCAACCAAGGGAAGAAGCTGGATCAGCATACAATTGCCACATGAAGCTTATAGGCAGCTGTCTTCTGCCATGCATCTAGTTACAGTAATCTCCACTATTCAGATAAAAATTTCAGGTCTGGGTCCTATCTTACTTGGGGACAGAATGATTGATCTGCATGTTTAACTTCTGTTTTGTTTGTTTTTTTTTAACTCCATGGTTTTCAGGGTAGTCAGTCCTGATATGGTCCCAGTCCTGATTACGTACTTGTTAGCAACCAGTACTCAGACCTGGGGCGCATCTCCCATTCCCAGCAGTTCATCTGCAACTGGGCAATATCTCGGTCCTATTTGATGATCTATGCCAGTTTTGCTATTCTTTATTGGAATGATTGAATTGACTAAATTTCTTTGCAGACGTAGGGCTGCATTCAAAATCAAGTGAACTCACAATCAGCAGATACAATGTAGATTAACAGAAAAAATTAAAAGAACTTAGGTGATATTGGTGTACATTTTAACCATAGGCAATGGAAAAAAAGTCTACAATATTTCATTATAAACATCCTAGAAACAAAAAAAGATAAACCATTTTGCTTAATTATAATTCAAATATACCATTTATAAATGAAATATAGAAAGTCACCATTTACAATTATTTTAAAATTTTCCCACTCTTATTTCTCTTAAAAATGTTTATGTTAAAAGTTACCATTTTTTAGAAGACTATGCATATTTATTTTTTAAAAAGCAAACAAAACTAAAAAAGATAATAAAGGTATCAACAGAAGACTTCAAATCCAACAATCCCAGAAGTAGACGACTAACGTTTCACGCCCTTTGTTCCTGGCATCTCGATTACATGTGATGCATAAATGGTTACCTGATAAACAGAAATGATTTTATAACAATTGGAGCATATTTCACTTGTTATTCATGTGTTTTATTTTTCTCCTGCAGGATCGCTCACTATCTTTGTTGGATCTTTACATCCTCTTTCTATTGCTTTTTATTTTTCAATTTTTCCTTGGTATTGTTCAATCTTAAGTCTTTCCTTTATGGCATTAATTTGATTTGTAGATGAATCTATTCTGTTATTTGTTGCTAGTTATTTTACCACACTTACAATGGTGGAGTTTAAGTTCCCAATTTTCTCTTATATCTTCAGGTTTTCTTTTTATTTATTCTGCTGCTGTTGTTGTAGGGGAGAAACTTTCCTCTACCCTCAAGGTTTGTTCAGCTGGTCTAATAATTAAACACACATAAGATGGACTAGCCAGAAAAAAATGACCAAATTTAACTACAAACCTTTGTATGGGAACCCCATCTACATGAGAGGCTCAGAGACCCCATATACAGGAGAAGTTCAAAGACAAGAATGAAAATGAGGTGTGTTTATGATTCTGAGCTAAGGATCATCTTGGGACTTCAGAGGGGAGGAAGGTCTCTGCAGGAGGTTAAGAGGTGTTCAGTAATTAGAAGTTTGCCCTGCTATACCAATAAGCAAAAAAAGGTTATTTCTGATAATCTCTTATTAAGGAACTCCCTTGTTAAGGCAAGGTCCCTTCTTCAAATTCTTCTAGGTAGATAATTGTGGGTGAGGGCAGAAGTTTCTCTTGAGCCACATGGTCTTGGTTCTCTTTGGCTCAAAACAATACACATGCCACAGGGCCACATCTTGGGCTGATTCCTTCTGAACCCCTATATTTTTTTAGGTGAAAACTTTTAAATTTTTTTTTGGTTACCTCTTTTTTTATTATATATATATTTTATATATTTTATTGATTATGCTACTATGGTTCTCCCCCATCATTCCCCTCTACCCTGCATACACCCTTCCACCCACATTCCCCCCTTTGCTCATGTCCACATGTCATAAGTTCTTTAGCATCTACATTTCCCACACTACTCTTGCCCTACCCCTGTCTATTTTCTACCCACCATCTATGCTACTTACTCTCTGTACCTTTTCCCCCTCTCTCCTCCTCTCTCTCTCCTGTTGCTAACCCTCCATGTGATCTCCATTTCTGTGTTTCTGTTCCTGTTCTACTTGTTTGCTTACTTTGCTTTTGTTTGAGGTGTGGTTGTTAATATCTGTGAGTTTGCTGTCTTTTTACTGTCATATTTTTGATCTTCTTTTTCTTAGATAAGTCCCTTTAAGATTTCATATAATAAGGGCTTGGTGAAGATGAACTCCTTTAACTTGACCTTATCTGAGAAGTGCTTTATCTTCCCTTCCATTCTAAATGAAAGCTTTGCTGGGTAGAGCAATCTTGGGTGTAGGTCCTTGCCTTTCATGACTTGGAATAATTCTTTCCAGCCCCTTCTTGCCTGGAAGGTCTCTTTTGAGAAATCAGCTGACAGTCTGATGGGAACTCCTTTGTAGGTGACTGTCCCCTTATCCCTTGCTGCTTCTAGAATTCTCTCCTTCATTTTAATCTTGGCTAATGTAATTATGATGTGCCTTGGTGTGTTCTTCCTTGGGTCCAACTTCTTTGGGACTCTCTGAGCTTCCTGGACTTCCTGGAAGTCTATTTCCTTTGGCAGATTGGAGAAGTTCTCCTTCAGCATTTGTTCAAATAACTTTTCCACTTGTTGCTCTTCCTCTTCCCCTTCTGGTACCCTTATAAATCAGATGTTGGGACATTTAAAGCTGTCCTGGAGGTTCCTAAGCCTCTCCTCATTTTTTGAATTCTTGTTTCTTCCTTGTTTTCTGTTTGGTTGTTTCTTTCTTCCTTCTGGTCCTCTCCATTGATTTGAGTCCCAGTTTTCCTCCCATCATTATTGGTTCCCTGTGCATTTTCCTTCATTTCATTTATTGTAGCCTTCATTTGTTCATCTAATTTGTGACCAAAATCAACCAGTTCTGTAAGCATCCTGATCACCAGTGCTTTGAACTGTGCATCTGATAGGTTGGCTATCTCTTGGTCATTTAGATGAATTGGTTCTGAGGCTTTGATCTGTTCTCCCATTTGAGCCATTTTGGGGTTTTTTGTTTTTGTTTTTGTTTTTTGGTCTGGTCGCAGCTGTTATGTAGTGAGGGGTGGAGACTTAGGTGTTCCCCAGGGCAGGGCAGCACAGTCACTGGGTTGTGACACTGCATGTGGGGGCAGGGTCTGAGAGGGAACAATGGCACTTGCTCTGCTCTCTCTTGGATTCCAGTCTCTTCTGCCGCTTTCCACAAGCAAATTGGGCCCTTCTGGTGCTGATTTCCTTGTGGGTGGCCTTGTGTACGTTCTAGGACCCTGTGGGTCTCTCCAACAAACTCTTCTGTGAGGCTGGGAGCCTCTCCTGGCACTTCAACCCCCACAAGTATTTTCAATTGGTGTTTTTAGGTTTTATTTCCTGGCACTGGGGCCCTGGGTAGCAAGGTCTGTCTCACTCCCCGTTTCTGCTTGGATTATCTGCATGCAAATGTGGGACCACCTGGTCAGCCAGCAACCTTGCACAGCCTCATTGGGTCTGCCCGTTGCCACCCCATTCCCAGGGTCCGCTAGCCACTGCCTGCATGCCTGGGGCTCCTGCACTTCTGGGTCCACCAACCTCCACTTTTTCCTGCCACGACTCCACCCCTCTTACTGGTCTGGATGAATGGTTGTTGGACTTCCCTACAGTTCAATTTTCTGTTAATTCTGGTTGTTTTCTTGTTTCTAAATCTTTGTTGTCCTTAATTTTGGTTGTGCGAGGAGGCACAGTGTATCCAACTACGCCTCCATCTTGGCCAGAAGTCCCCTGAACTCCTATATTTTTGACTACTTCATCTGCCTTGAGTTTCTCTGTGTTGAATTCTTCCTAAGTTCTTAAATAAATAGCACGAAGCACTTTGAAAGAGAATTCTTCAGTTTCTTTGGTTAATTTTTTTTTAAGTTGGGTTAAGTGATATCTCATTGTGGTTTCAATTTATGTTTTTCTAATAACTAGTGCTATTTAGCATCTGTTCATGTGCTTATTTGCCACCCATATATGTGTATCTATCTTCTTTGGTGAAGTGTCTGTTCAAATCTATTGCCCCTTTTAAAATTAGGTGGTTTGTTTTCTTATTATTGAGTTCATTCTGGACACCAGTTCTTTTCTAGATATATATTTTGCTAATATTTTTCCCATTCTGTGGATTGTCTCTTTATTTTCTTCCCAGTCTCCTTCAAAGACCAGAAGTTATTAATTTTGATGAGATCTAATTTATTAATTTGTTATTTTATTGATTATCTTTTGGTGTCATATATAAGAAATCTTTGCCTAACTTGAGATTGAAAAGGTTTTCTCTTATGTTATATTTTAGAACTAATATTTTTATGTTTTACATTTAGATCTATAATCCATTTTGAGTTAGTTTCTATATATGGTGCAAGTATGAATGAGGACAGGAGTGTCCAACCCACAGCCCATGGGCTGCATGTGGCCCAGGGTGGCTATGAATGCAGCCAAACACAAAATCGTAACTTCACTTAAAACATTACTTAGCTTTTTTGCTAAGTTTTATACTAAGTTTTAGTACTTAGATATGTATATTTTCTATATTAGTAATCACAAACTTGGGATGTGCTCAACAATTTTAAATGATTATAGAAAGGACCGCTGCATAATTAGGGTTATTATGTGAGGACTCTTTTGTTTATCTGTGCTGGCAGATATCACAAAAATTATGCGTAGACCTTTTTTCACTCATCAGTTTTCGCTAGTGTTTGTGTATTTAATGTGTGACCCAGAGACACCAAAAGGTTGGACACCTCTAAATTAGGACTTAAATCTGCATGAGCTTACCCTTGTTTATTGCATTTTTCCTGCTAACTTCCCAGGACTGATTTCTCTCATTTTTAACATCTTCTTTTGTCTTCAGCTGAAGATGGTATTTACGGTGGTGGCTTTGATCATTTTGGCAAGTTTGTGGGTCTCACTTCTACAGGAGGTATAAGTGTTATTAAACTTTTGTTTGTGTTTTTTCTGTTAATTTGCCTTTTATTACAGGGATTTCTCAGCCAAAGAATCCAGAAGAATAAAGAAAAAAATGATTTTTTCTCCCCTACAGAGCAATAGCTATACTATATAGCTTAGGTGTATAATACAGTATACCAATTAGTCTTGTATGAATGCACTACATGATGTTCACCTGATGATGAAATCTGCTAGCAAGGTATTTCTCAAAATATAACCCTTTGTTCAGCAGCAAATGACTATATGTATACCCATGTATCTATCTTTCTATCTCTTATCTACCTATCATCTCAGTCTATTTTGGTTCCACTAAACTACATGCCCACTATTATGCCAATACCACACTCTCTTGATTACTGTTGCTTTGTAATGATCTTGTGACCAGGTAGTGTTACTCTTCTAAATTTGTTCCTCTTTTTTAAAGTTGTTTTGGCTATTCTTGGTCCTTTCCATTGCATATGAATTTTATAATCAGTTTCCAATTTCTACTAAAAATTCTACTAGGATTTTGATTGGAATTGCAGTGAATTTATAGATCAAATAAGCAGAATTGGCATATTAACAGTATTGAGTCTTTAGAGCCTGAAAAAATCAAATCTCTCCATTTATATAGGTCTTCCTTAATTTTTTTAGCCACCATTTTGTAGTTTTCAGTGAACAGATATTTTCCATCTTTGGTCAGATTTATCCCTGTTTAGTTTTCTTTTGAATGCCACTTTTCATGGAGTTGTTTTTGTTATTTCGGTTTCAGATTATTCTACTAGATATAGGTATGATTGATTATTATATATCAACCTTGTTTCCTGCCACCTTGTTAAGCTCACATTAGTTCTGGTAACATTTTTGTAGGGCCTACCATATTTTCTACTTAGGCAATCATGTCATCTATGATTTAGATAGTTTTACTTCTTTCCTAATATACATGATTTTATTTCTTTTCTTACCTATTGCCTTGGATAAAGTGGAAAAATATTCTGTTCTATAATGTTTAATAGAGGTGGTGAAGCAGACATCCTTGTCCTGGTCCTAATGTTAGAGAGAAAGCATTCAGTCCCTCACCATTAAGTGTATTGTTATCTGTAATTTTTTTGTAGATGTCCTTTTTAGAAAGTTACCTTCTATTGCTAGTTTGCTTAGAGTCTTTATCAGGAATAGATGTTAGATTTAGTCAAATGCTTTTTCTATGTCTGTTGAGGAAACACTTTGGCTTTTCTCTTTCAGTTCGTTAATGTGGTGAATTATATTCCATTTTAAATGTTAAATGACCCATACATTCTTGGAATAAACTTCACTTGATCATGAGGCATTTTATATATTATTGAATTTAATTTACTAAAACTTTATTTAGATTTTTACATGTCTATTTATGAATGATATTTATCTTTTTTTCTTGTATGTCTATCTGTTTTTCTATCAGGTAATGCTGGCTTCAAAGAATAAGTTGGAAGGTAGACCCTTTTCAATTTTCTAGAAGTTTGTGTAGAATTGGTGTTATCTCTTTCTTAAGTGTTTGATAAAGTCATCTGTGAAGTCTTATGGAAGTTACTTTTGGAAATGGGTTTTAACTACAATACAATTTATTTAATATATATGGGACTGGTCATGTTACCTTACTTTCTTGAATGAGTTTTGGAACATTATATCTTTCAAGGAATCTGCTCAGTTTAGCTATGTTGGCAAATTGATTGTCATAAAGTAGTTCATAATAGTCCCTTATTATCCTTTTAATATCTGTAGATTCTGTATTGATGTCAATTCTCTCATTCTTGTTATTGATAATTTGTGTAATTGTTCTTTTTCTCAAACAATCTGGTTAGAACTTTCTCAAGTTTTTAAAATCTTTCCAAAGAACTAGCCTTTGTGTCAATTAGTTTTTCCCTCTTGTTTTCTGTTTTCCATTTTTTTATTTCTGCTTTGATCTTTATTTTTCTTTTCTTCTGTGTACTTTGGGTTTCATGTATTTTTTCTTTTCCTATTTTTTTCCTAAAGATAGAAGCTGAGGTTGTTCACTTGAGATCACCCTTCTTTTTTTTAATACAAGTATTTAGGACTATAAATTTCCCCTTAAATGTTGCTTTAGTGGCATATCACAAATTTTGATTATGTTGTATATTTGCTTAATTAAGTTCAAAATACTATCTACTTTCCCTTTTCATTTCTCCTTTGGCACAATAGATTATTTAGAGGTATGTTACTTAATTTTCAAAGATATGGGATTTTCTAGGGACCATATGTTAATACTTTCAAATTTAATATCATTGCAATTTATTGAGATTTTTCTCATGGCCCAGAATATTGTCTATTTTAGTAAGTGTTCCATGTACACTTGAAAAGAATGTTTATTCTGCTGCTGTTGAAGGGAGTTTTCTACCAATATCAATTAGATCAAGTTGGTTGAAAGTCTTTGCTATCCCTATTGATTTTCCAGTTATTTTATCAGTTATTACGAGATAAGTATTGGCATCCCTGACCATTTTGAAATAAATCTTTCGAAGACACAGATGCAAATTGAGTAACAAGCTAAAGAAGAGAACCACATAATTATATTTTTAAAGAAAGAACTTGGGTTATGGTGCATCAATGAACACAAAGAAGTGAATCACTAGGTATAGAATTGAAGGTATGGGAGAAAATCATTGCTGAGCTCTGCAGCACACCCAGTTAGGTAGCCAGCTATTCTACTTCTACATAAATACGGAAACCTTCTATCAATGCAGAGATGAATTTTTTTACAAAACAAGTGGAGAATACACATGAGACTAGCCCATTTGAAAAAAGAAGAATTTGCTCAGTAATGACAATCTTTAGGGACACCCTTAGCTGCAATCACAAGCAGCAATACTGTAATGTCATTAACCTTATTCCTCTCACTCTACAAAGGTCACTTTATTTGTGAATTGTGCATCCACACACTCACACAGATAAGAGGCCTATAACAAAAGCATGAGTGTTGGCGGCCACACCAACTCTATCTAACCCAGTTAGCACATTTTCTAGCATTCTGTCGTGAAGTCTTTGGCAGGGACAGTGTTTGAAAACTGCATGGCTCAGATGTTTCTAAACCCTTTTAATCCATGACAAAGGCCTCCCTTTATTGTTGTTTTGTTTTCCTTTGCTGCCCTACGGCATGGCAGCCAGTGTGTGCTCCTGATAAGCAGTGAGCCATGCAGATGTTGTTCAGTTTCCTTGTGCACACCACCCTGCAACTTGCCAAGGCCAAATGTGGGATGCTGCATGGCTTCTTCCCCTCCTCCCTCCCGGAGCCAAGGTCAGTGGCACTCTGGCACAATGCTTAGCAGGCCAGACATCTTCTGAAGAGGACAACATTAATTTCTGAGTCACAAATGACATTTACCATCACCTAATTTGAGGGATACAGTATAGGTAATTGAATAACCTTATTTTAATATTTTTTACTCTAATCCAAGTGAGATAGCATTAAGCTTCCAACTTGGAGTAAAGGGAAAAAGAAACTGCTTTTACTATAATAATTGATTTTTTGAGAGTTTATTTTCTCTTTTTCTTCCTGGCTTTGCACAGCAAGGATGAAGAGAGGACTACACTGGCTCAGGACACAATGCTGATATTTGCTACAGTTAACAAAGGAGGCCCCTGTGTGTCCAGGGGAGTATGACAAAGGAAACAAGAGCAGACTCTATGAATGGTGGTAGCCTGAATAAACTGAGCTGGGAAAGAAATGTGTGGAGGCATTGACAGTCAATTGACTGACTATGTGGCCTAAATAACTATCTGCACTGCCAAGTCTAGAGGAAGAGCCAAGTCAGAGGACACATGGGGGAGATTCTAAAGCAGATCCCTGAACTGCTGGTGGCTGAATGACATGCCAGGGTAGAGTCATGTTTGAAATAAGCTAGAAAATGTTTGGAACAGAGGAGTCAATGTGGAGGGCAATTCAGAATTCAATGAAGAGAAAAATTGCCAGGAGAATACTGAGAATCAAGGATTAAGAGATGAAGGCCTAGCCCTGGCTGGGTTTCTCAGTTAGTTGGAGCATCACCTCATGTACCAAAGCGTTGTGGGCCTGATCCCTGGTCAGGACACACACCTGGGCTGCAGGTTCAATCCCTGGTCAGAGCATGTATGGGAGGCAACCAGTTGATGTTTCTCTTACATTGATGCTCTCTCTCTCCAATATAAACATATCTTTGGTTGAGGTTTTTGAGAGAGTGAGAAAGAGAGAGAGAAGGAGGTCTATTTCTTGGGTAAGAGGTTGGTAGCTAAGTCTGAAATAAATAAAATGAAACCAGTGGGATCCATAGGATATTGGAGGTGGAGGACCATTGTTGAAAACTCACCAGCTGCGCCATGCAACTTTTAAGTGCAATGGCAAGTTCCTACCACCATGCCTGGTTCCTAAAGGAGCCAACAAGATTTTAAAAGCTACTCCAAGTTCTGTGTACACTGCAGATTAACGTCCTTGAACAGTTGGTGACTAGAGCTATACTTGTAAACTTTCAAGGCCTTTCCCATTTTCCTCCTTGGTTTTCAAATGATCCAGAGATACTATCTTGTTTTTTCTAGAAACATATTGCAAATGCCAGGGAGCTGGAGAGAGCAGAATAATTATATGATAAAAATTTTATTTTCCTGAGAATGTTCTTTGAGCAAAAACATACTCCCAACTTCCAGTTTTCTAGCTTCCTACAACCTTGTAACTTCTGACCCTATCCATGTGATACCTTCCCCAGTACTTTCTACCCTCCAAAGAGCAAAGGCAGACATCACTATCCACCATTTGAACAATATGGAATAAGTCTCTTCTAAGTCTGAGAGATGAAAGCCCATTTTCTACCAAATCTATAGATGGCTTTAACTTAGATTCTGTCCATCTGTCAATCAGCTTTGCAAAATGGTGTTAAGCAAAAGATTGAGATACACCTCCAATCCCTTAAGATTCAGCATCATCCACTGTGCCCCTCTTTCAGTTATTCCCACATTGCTTCCTAATCCATCCCCCTCCTCATCTCAGACTGGCCCCTATAATTTCACCCAAGCCCAGAGTCCCTTTCTCCAAAGCACCTCTAACTTATCACTTCTCCAAGATCCACTGGCTGTAACATCTCTTCTGAATTTCAGATAACACAGAGTGAGTACTCACACTCTCTCCAGTATAACTGGTTGCTAAGATATTCTGACTAGAAAATCTTCTATTCCTCCTACCAGTCATGAACCATACTCCTTCTATCTTTTAAGTTCTAACTCAAGTCACATCTGTCAGCTTTCCCTGATTGTGCAAATGAGCATCTAATACTTCACCTCAGGTCTCAACTCCCAGCATCTTCCTCCCTCTAACCAACCCTTCCTTCCTTCCAACAAATATTTAATGAGCTCTGTATTCTGTACTGGCGCTGTATACCAGGCACTCATTGTTTAAGGAATTGGGTTTCAGGAGTAAACAAGAAACAAGATACACAAGGTCTTGGTTCTTAGGGAGTTTACATTCCAGAAGGTGGAAGTACACAACAAACTATTAAATAAATAAACACAAAAATTATCACATATGTGATAACAGATATGTGAATAGTAAGTGTGGTAAGGAGTGCTCCCTTAAATGAGTATTTTAAATGAGTGTTAGGGAAGGCCTCTTTGAGATGATAATATTTAATCTATGATCTAAATGACAGAAGAAGAGATCCATGCTCCATACTTCCATGGAAAGAACATTCTAATGAAAAGGAATTACCAATGCAAAAGCCCTAAGATAAAGACAAATTGGAAAAGTGTATTCTTTCTCCTAATTTCATCTATGCCATAACTATACATGTTATATGTAATGTAATATACAGGGAATATATATAAAAACTTTATGTAATTTGATGAAGAATATCTGCTTTGATTACATGTGTATAAATTTTTTCCCCCAGTGGATTCTCTCCAGGGCATCTAATAAACTATTACCCAGTCTAGTAAATTCTCAATCTATATTTGATGATATTGTCTAAGAAGCAGATTCAAGCCTGTTATATTTAGAAAAAAAGTGGCAAAAATTTTGGTAATAGTAAGTTAATTTATTCTACAGCTGCTCTTTGGGTTGAATTATACTTAAACCCAAGAGACAAATTAATGCATGGTTCATCAAGATTTACACTTAAGCACACACCTAACTCTTGACTTTTCCTCATTAACTTTTATGGTGCAAAGTTCTGTTTGCTGCCCTCTTTCACAGAATGACTCTATGCCCCACATCATCCATTAACCAGCTTCACCCTGGCTCAACCAAACACGTCGTAAAATTATTTTCAGTATGAGTGAGAACCCAGTTTTACATTTTATGACTTGTACAATAAAGAAACAAGAAAAACATGTACTTTATAAAATGATAAAATGCAGTAATATGGAGCTTTTAAGTTAATGGGACATACAGGGAATGGTGTCATTAACAAAAGAAGGAGGAGGAGGAAGAGAAGGAGGAGAAGTAGAAAGAAATACATTATCACGCGCTTAGTGCTGCTGCTGGCTGTATTTGGGTCCACAGCACAAAGAATGGATCAAAACCTCATGAAACAAGGAATGGGCACATCTTGTCACTTTGTTTCTTGGAACTCCGAATTTTCTGGATTAAAAAATAAGTACAGCCTTCATCAGTGAACAGAGGTGTGGGGACTTCTGCTGCTAAATGTCAGCAGCAGAAGTCCAGAGAAATGCAAACAGAAGACCCAGACTTCAGGAAGGCTTAGCACCACAGCAGTCACGAGGGGATGGATGGTTTGCAGCAGAACCAGCAGCCTCAGAAACAGGTGTGAACTGTGAAGGGGGCTGCAGGGAGCAGATCAGCTGTTCCTCAGTCTGGTTCGGGTTGCACTCAGAAACAGGAAAGTGACGATAAATTTGCAAGTGCACAGGCACAAAGGTGCTCACGGCAGCTGGTACACTTCGTTCCACTCTTCACAAAAATCAAGGGAACATTGTTGTTAGAAAGCCTTGTGATTTTCATCTTCTGAGAATAGCTAACAGTAACCAAAATGTCAGAAAGTAATGGTAAATTATAGATGTGTTACCATTTTTAAATCTACTGATTACATGGGAGATAATAGTTCTCAGTAATAAAAAACACAGGTTTGGGAGCCAAGATGCCTGAGTTCCAATCCTGCCTCTGTCATTTGCTAGGTGACCGTGGTGAAGTTATTCAAATGTGCTGTTTTTCAGTTTTCTCATCTGTAAAAGGGGAATATAAGTAGTATATGCCATATAGAGTTGTGAGGATAACTAAGGTGATTAATGCAAGTGCTTAGAATCATGCACAACTCATGCAGTAAGTAACTCTTCGCTGAGATCCTGAATGGAAACAATTACTGTATAAAACTCTAAGACCCTGACAGAGCACTGGTTCCTGCGAGCCAGTTTATTCTATAGCAAGAAAATCACACACACACACACACACACACACACACACACACACACACACTTAGTGGGGATAGTGGCTCTCTGAGAAGAATTGGATTTAGAATCAGAATATGACTTAGTTATCCTATGAGAAGAAATGCTTCAGGAAAAGCCACACTGCTCACAGGTCTTTAATGTTCTCAAGTGGATCAGAAAATCCCTGCACAGCCCCTTGCTTCATCTCTCGTCAAGTAGGGCAACTCTCATTTTCCATTAGTGGTAACTTCTCAAATGGCAAGTCGCACACTGACTGCTCAACCCTTTCTTTATGGGGTCTTTCAAACAACCTTGCAGCACATCACATAGAGGGCTGCAATCATTTGTGGAGATAAGAAGTGAGCACTTTTGTTATATACTGTCATAGCTGTGCTCACCTAGCAGCATCACCTGGTATACTTGAAATACCCCAAGCTAAAGCCACACACCTGTGACAGGTCACTCTCAGTGGGGTTGCGGGGGGCGGGGCGGGGTGGGGAGAAGTCCAGGGACTAGTTTGTTATAAAAACTACACAGGGAATTGTGATGCACAGTGACAATTGGTAACCACTGAACTGGACAATGTTTTTATTTCCCAAATAGGATATTCAGGATGATAAAATGATGTGCTCAAGGCCCCAAGGCTCATGAGTGGCAGAGCCAGGATTAGTCCAAGGCATTTTTAAACCAAAGTGCCAGTGGTTCTCAAATGGAGCAAGGACTGCAGGAGAACAGGGCCTATCAGAATCACATGGAATTCTTTTTGAAGAACCAAGTCACTGTCCACAACACCATGGCTGCCCTGTTTCACATTCCACCCCTTGCATTAATATAGTCCGAGGATCTGATATGACACTAACTCATCCCTGCTGCTTAGCAAAAGTTCCCAAACTTCCAGACCATCTGAGACATGCAGATCCTACCCCATGCTGAAGCTGCAGCCCAGAATCTTTGGAAAGCTCCTAAGTTAAGTCTTACGTGATTCTAGGTTTGAGAAATACATCTTGGACACCCAGGTGGTAAGCAAGGCTATTAAAGTAGTAGCGTGTCAGCCATGATGATTAAAACTTGGGTTAAGAATAGGCAATGATGAGGCTATTTTGAAAGTAGGGACTGAAGTGGGGGGTGACACTAGAGCCCGAGTGAAAGGTCTGTACCAGTCACCTCAGATATGCCTCCTAGGCAAGGCCAGGATTTGGGATGGCCTCCTGAAATTCCTTTTTATCCCAGAAAATTTAATTGGAGTTAAGATTCCCTAGATTTCCTTTATTTGCTCTTTCTGCACAGTCCTCGTGTTGGTTTTATCATTGATGTGTTGACATTGGATGTGGGGAATGGACGTGTGTACTTTTTAGCAGAGCCCCTGGTTCCAAAGCTTTGGAAGAACCCTGACACACAAGAGTTCTTCATGGAGCAAACTGGCTAACATTGCATTTCATAGCATATTGGGGTTCAAAGAGGAAGAACAAACACTGGCCGAGACCCTGAAAGGCAATACCACTAACATGGCCTCCCTCATTTCTTAATAATAATCATTTCTGCTTATGGGGGGTTGATTGTTTGGAGGGTGGTATATTTGGCTGAGGGTTCTGCTAAACTAGGGGACACTGAATAATTTTGTAATTTGGGAGGACTTTAGCATACATAAAGTTGGGAATCAGTTTTAAGTCTTTTGAATACATACTCCCACGATGTAGGTGGACTCATGGTCAATGTTTCCTAGGATTCTTTCAGCCAGGCTGTTGCAAGATTTATCTTCTTAGCGGTCCAATTAATATGGAGAGTTCTATTTCACTGGTGGTGGCATCTTTCTGGAACAACTGGTGGACTGGTGCAGCCACAGTCACACAGTGTGACCTTCCATTTGTCACTGCGATCTGCAGGAGACAGCAGTCTTGAAGGGGCTTCTCCCTGGGAGTCACAGATCCCTATTTCTCAGGGCAGCAGCCTTATGTTCCAAGTGTGCTGCAATATTAAAGAAAAAAATCAGGATTTGCTGAAAGCCTTCCTTTGTCTGCTTGCTAGCCTAGTTTGCCATCCAAAAGATTCTGCAGAGTTGATGTTTCCGTTCCTTTAATTCGGTGTTTGGGATGACACAACCCCAGCCCAGCTGTCTCCCCAGCAAAGGGGTGTGTGTAAATGTTGCCCAGTGTTCTCTGCTGCTTTTCTTTCTTTGGGTCGGAAGCAAAGCTGTCACGCTGTATGTTGTTATTTAAAGGATATGCGGAGATGTTTCCTTTCTGTGGTGGAAAAGATCTTTTCAAGGGAGCCTCTTTATTCCTCTGACATTTCTACTCTTGAAAAGCTGACCCAGTTCCCGCAGAACAACAAAAGAAGCACACAGAGAAAACAGATTCCCCTGGGGGACTGATAAACCCAGGTGAACTCTGGCCAGCCCAATTTTCCTCACAGAACTGAGCAAACTTCCAGAAAGCCGAGGAAGATCGTCACATCTAAAGATATATGGACACATTAGAGTCTGCTCAGTTTCGAACTGTCTTACAGAATTTGCCTTTGATAAGAGTTGACATGAGGGCATAGCCAATTCCACAGCCTGCCTGTGTCTGCTAATGTCTGGATATCTGGTCCTCCGGTTGTCTCCCTTCTGGCCTAAAGGGGCCTCCTGGGGCCTGAGGAATCACCCTGAAGCCTGGGTTGCTGAGTCAGTGTGAATGAACCTCAGTGGCTTCTAAGACTCCCAGTACTGGAGTCAGTTCACGTTCACCACAGGTACTAGACTCTCCAAAAATTAACACCACTTTGTGATGTAGAATCTGGGGAGAGGGAGAGGATAAATGGACACAACACCAGGCCCTGTACAACTCACACAGCTTTAAACATTGTAATTATTTATCTGATCATTGCTCAGAATATTCTGAATAGAAGTTTATTTAACTCTATATGCCACTCTTTTCAGACACTCTCTATTTACCAATAGCTCAGCTTTTCCTTCTCTGATAACAGAATTAGAGACTCAAGACCTAATTTCCCTTTCCTTTGTTCTCCTCTTTCTAGGGTGCATCTGAATTATAAAGCCACGACTGCTTTTGTGACTGGCCTGTAATTAGCTTTTCTAAGCCATATATTATTTGTTTGGCATTGTTATATACAATAACAATAGCAAAGAGGATGTGTGTTCTTCTTCAGGATGTGTGTTCTTTTTATCAGATCTGCAGACAAAGAACACCAATAGAGGTAGTCACTCAACTTCTATATGTGCTCCATATCTTCTCTTAGATAATAGTATTCCCTATACATTTTCAATCCTTTACACTTTCAATCAAATTCATTGCTTTTTTGAAGCTATCTCTTTTTCATTTAGCCATTCAACAAATGGTTTCTGTGAGTATGTGTAAGTACTGCCCTAGAAAATGGGAAAACTAAGACCCCCTGCTCTCTAGCAGGTGATGGTCAAGAGGGAAAGACCAATGAAAGATCATCAGAACATCATCAATAATAAATCAAGTACTAGGAGAGAAGTAGTTACAAGGTACCTCAGGGATAGAAAAATATCCCTTATTCTACCAGGAAAGAACTGGAAAAGTTTTACAAATGAGGTCTCATGTATACTGAGTCTTTAAGAATAAGTACAAGTTTAAGAATAGTGGACAGTGGTGAGGCCAACTGAAGAAGAGAGAACAGCACATGTAAATGTCCGTGGTCAAGATAGCATGTGCACTTCTGTGGAAACAGCTAGTGATTGAGTGAGACATGAGACTAGAGAGGTGCCCATGACAGGTTTGCTCTAAATAGATAGTTCCAATGGTTGTGGGGGAAACGGGCTAGGCTGTTACTCTGACCCTTATATTCACTACTCGAACGTGAACGGGGGGCTGCTATGTTCAGGGCAGGCACCGTTCTAGGTGATAGCAATATAGCACTGAGCAGAACGGTGGATTAACTTGTCACTTACACTCATTCACGGTCCCTAGGTACAGGTGAAAGTGAAATCAGAATTTTCCTCTGATTGAACCTGAATTAATTTTTTTGAATTATGCAGAATTCATGTCTAGCAGAAGGTAATAATGAGTTCAGTGACTTCAAAGCTATCAAATGTCCCCAATGAGGAAATCTTAGCGATAGTGATGGAAAATGTATTTCATACACCCTGCACCACACACATTATTTATACACAGATATCCTTCTACCCTGACAGCAGATTTGTGAGTGGAAGAGGCAAGTATGGGGTGATGGCTATACAGTGATGGCACATCATCAAATCATCCGGGAGAGGGCTTTAGCTCCTCTGACTTACACTTCCCACCCCTGCCCCAATTGTCAGGAAAAGCCACCTCCAGGACATGCCAGCTCCACGGAGACCAAGGATCATCTTGCTACCTCTGACTCTGTCTCCCTGTGGCATATCTATCACTCAGTCAGTTTTCCAAGTGCCTATATCATGTTTAGCTCTTAAGAGGAAACAGAATTATTTCATGCCTTCAGTGTGCCAGGATCATCTTCTGGCTTTCACGTATGTCATTTCATTTAAGTCTTGTAATAATCCTATAAGTATTGACATTCCTAAATTTATTTGAGTAAACTGAGGCTCAGAGAGGTTAAATTGCCTGGCCAACACCCAGTACCTTGTCAGTGACCTTTCTTTTCCATAAAAGGTATGTGGGTCAGGGGATAAAGCACATGTGCTGGAATTCATCTTTAGATCTGTGCCCTAGATCTGGGGTAGAGATATAATACTGGGTCACCTTGGAAAGTTTCTTACTCTTCCATAGTCTCAGTTTCTTTAACTGTAAAATGAGGATCATAATTCCAAAGGTTTATTGGGATTAAGTGGAACAGTGGTTATAATGAGATTAAACCTTTGCCTGGCATATAGCAAGCACTTGGTACATCATAGCTACCCTAAAAAGTGGTTAAGTTGACAGTCTAGGGCTCTCTCTACTGTATCACTTCCATAGTAAACCTTGGTGAGTTTCCTTTTCCATTTGTCAGCTCTACTCTTAATATCAAAAAGATGCCACCAGTTCAAGGCCAGAGTCTAATGGAGCATGAAAGAACAGCTTTCAGGTCTGAGCCACCAGCTGTGATGCTTGTTATCCCTAGTCCTACCTTCTCTTTCTTTCTGAAACGTAGTCCCCAGTGGCCCTTAAGGATAAAGAGAGCATCTATTCCTGGCCATTCAAAGCATGTGAGGATACCTTCTCTTATTGTGTGGCACAGGCAATAATCCAATCTCAAATGATACACAAAGCTAACTGGGAGCTAGCTGAGCATCCAACACATAATTGTTAAATGCCTACTTAGGCAAGACTCCAGCTGTACAAAGAATTCACAAGCCTGTCTACAAAGGTCTCAGGGTCAAGTCCAGAAAAATTTCAAGTGCACTAGCGTAATTCAGGGCACTCAGCACTGTGAGAACATAGTCCAGAGACATACGGAACAAACTGGGGTTTAAGGAAGGTGCAAAAAAGATGATCCTCCTGGCCACTACTCCTCTCTGGCACTGCCTTTACCCCAGAGAGGGAAAAATGATCCCAAAAGTTCCTGAAGCCTATCAGCCTTGCACAAAGAGAGGGAATTATGACTTGGGGTATAAGTGTCCTGCCCCAGCTTCCTGGGAAACTAGGTCAGCAGGTGGATGGCATATGACTGATATTGAAGATAACTGGCAAGTCCATCTACAAGCTTCAAAGGCATCCTATGATTGAGCTCAATTCATATTACAGAGTGAACATTTCCCCCAAATTTCCTTGTTCTATTTCTATAATTTCTTCCACTTAAGTAGTTAGACAGAGTTTAAATGTAAGATAAATGCTGCTAATTTTCCACAAAGTTTCAACATATGATCCGTGGTCAGACTGTGCAATGTCCTCTATTCATTCTGGTGGAGTGATCAGAGGCAAGAGCTGGCTGATGAGGAATGGGGTGGGGGGGGTGGCGCGGGGGGAAATGCAGTGTCAGGACCTGCAATATGAGTGCAGTTCACCTGGCTGGGGGGGGGGGGGCAGAAGGAGGAAGGCACATTCCAGGACAGCAGAACAAACATGGGCTTTACAATGGGAGTTAAAAAACTTGCATAGAAATTATTTAGATTTTTAAAAATTCTCCCAGTAAAACTTTTGTCATATCTAAAGAAGTTTAGTTGTATGAGTGAGTGTGTATATTTTTCTTTTGAAGACTATAAAGCCCTAAGATGCTTGATAATACAATGCATTGAGGCCCCAGGGCAGCAGTCAGCTGCCATGTTTTAGTTTTTGCAAATGCACTGATTGTTTTGCAGATAGTTCTTTATGCCCACTTTTATGCTTGGCTTTGGGCTGGGCCCTGCAGGACTATGGAAGATAAGATGTATTTTCCGAAAGGCTCATGTACAGATGCTGACAGAAATCTCACCTACAATTGGAAAAACTTTGAGCAAGTATATAAATCAAATAATGAAAAAGAATAACACTCTGAACCAGCATGGGGTAAATGCTGCATATAAATCTTTGCATTACTGCAAACCTCAAAGGTACTGCAACTACCCTCAGGTGCTTTGGAACCATGCCAAAATGCATAGTTTAGTTAAATACGCCTATCCAGATGTCGAGATAAAATTAAGGCATTTCTTGGATTCTGTACCAGAGAACTCCATATATATCTCTACAGGACTAAGTCACTTCCTAAAGTATTTACTACAGTGTGAAAGGGCTGAGAGAGAATCTCTGAGAAGCTGGAAATAACCAAAAAGTTAAAAAAGAAAAGTCACTAAGAAAAATGACTAGATGAGACCATTCTTCTCGTGGGACAGGGCCAAGTGAAAATGAAAGCTCTCCGAGGGTGGATTTAAACTAAAACTTCTACAGGCCCCTAGAAGCCAGAGGGAAGCAAGAGAGACCCGAGGTGCAGAGCATAAGGACTTGAGTGAACTAGTAGGAAGGACCAGAGCGTGAATCCAATTTTGTACTTAATCTCCTAGTAAATTGGAATGAACTCTCATATCCCTAGACTTCAGGAATTTGGGGAATTTGAGCAATATCTGCACCATTTTGCCACCACACAATGCCAGAAGGCACATAAGAAAGATATTGGGTCTCTCCCAGCATACTAAAGTTCACTGGGATGAGAGTAACAAAAACTGACTTTATCTAAAAGGGAATTGACTTGAAGAGACAGAGATAGCTCATTGAATGCAAAAGAAAGATGAAACAAACAAAACAAGTCTCAGGAAGGGCAAAAATCAAGAACCCCTCTTAGGTCCTGCCATTAAGATGACTCAAGTCTGCCATTGTCAGCCTTGTCTCCCTTGTCCCTGGGAGAGAGAATCTGTTAAGTCTGGGAGCAACTGCGCATCAGTTGTGAGGCCAAGAACAGGAATAGAGATACAATGTGGGCATGGCAGCTGGTGTCAACTCCTATGTTTTAACAGTTGCCAGAGAAGAGGGGTATCCTTGTGAGCCAGCCCCACAGATTTCTACTGCTTTGAAAGATGAGCTCTTTGGCCCTGGCCTGGTGGCTCAGTTGGCTGGACTATCATACTGTACACTAAAAGTCTGAAGGTGTGACCCCTGGTCTGGGCACATACCTAGGTTGTGGGTTCAGTGCCTGGTTGGGGCATGCACATAAGGCAGCCAGGTGATGCCCCTCCTCCCACCTCTGTCTCTAAAATCAATAAATATATTCTTGGATGAGAATTTTTTTAAAAGATGACCTCTTTTTTTACAGCACATGGTGATGAATTGTTTCTTAACTTCACAGAGAGAAAAGGAGAGAGTTTTTTGTTTTAAATGTACACATTAGTGGAAGAAGCATTTAGGCTAACTCTAAGGAAGGAAATTGTTAAATATGGACTGTTTTACAAAAACAAACAAACCTGTGCAATTTAGAACTGGTCATACTTGAAAAAAGGAGAATATATTTATATTCTCCTCTATCAAAATGGCTAAGTTCTGTGTCTGTCTGAAAGACAAGGTAGTTTCCTAACATCTTTGTAGAACTAGGATTTTGTGATTCTGTTGTAAAATGTCAGCATTTCTCAAATTGTGTCCATTAGATGTTAAATCAATGATCTATGAATAGCAGAGTTCCATTTTCAAACAAATTTGAGAACTGTAAGTTAAAGTTTGTGTTCGCTCTTGTATGTTTGTTTGTCTGTTCGGTTATGCTGTAGAATTTCCCAATTTTAATTATGAATATATAAACACAACTCTCCAAAGGGGATAGAATTATGAATGTGAGGTTTCCCAAATTCATTTGGTACAGAATCTTTCTGTGAGGAGCGATTTGGAGCCCCATCTCCGAGCAACACCTAGTGCCATATTTAGGGGTGCTTGTGTTCCACAGAGCACACTCTGGGAAACATTACTATAGACTATGTCTTTATATGCCTTTGTTGCTTCTATACTCTACAAAGGATGATCAACCCATTAAGCTGCCTGCTTCCTTGATAATGTTTTATTTGATTCTAGATTTGTTTTACACAGCTTTGGGGGGTTAATTTCTATAAAACCAAATTCATCCTTTGTGGCATACACCCCTATAGGTTTTTTAAACGTATTTATTTTTAGAGAGAGGAGAAAGGAGGGAGAAAGGAAGAGAAATATCAATGTGCGAGAGAAATGTTGATCGGTTGCCTTTCCCGCGCCCCCAACCAGGGACCTGGTCTGCAACCCAGGTACATGCCCTGACCGGAAACTGAACTGGTCACCTTTCAGTTTCTGGGATGATGCCCAACCCACTGAGCTACACCAGTCAGAGGCAGTCCTACAGATTTTGAGAAGTGCATAGTTTCATATCCCCTATCATAGTCATGATATGGGACCATTCCATCACCTGTAAAATTCCATCATGCTGCCTCTTTATAGTCATTTTTCCCCTTAATCCTAGTCTCTGACAACCATTGGTCTGTTTTCCATCTCTACAGTTTTGCCTTTCCACAATGTCATATAAATGGTTATTATGCATTAAATAGCCCTTGGGTCTGGTTCTTTGACTTAGCAAAATGCATTTGACCTTCATCCATAGTGTATGAATCAACAATTTTTTCCTTTTCATTGTTGGGTCATATTCCATTGTATGGGTGAATTATAGTTTGAATATTCCTTCCCCCAGTGAAGGAGATTATATACAGCCTTCTTTTTTTTTTTTGTCAAAAATGATAAATCAAAAAGAGCATTTGTTCTTAGTTAACAAATAAAGCATACTCTTAGGTGCTACAATATAAAAAGAAATTACATCTCAGCAAAAGAAAATATCTGAAAAACTGAAACATGATTATATTTTTCTTTTGCTTAAGAGTAGAAGGCCATGGGAAGAGACTGGGTTTGTCTATATTATTACTAATCATAAAAATATCCCAAATAAATTCCCATACAACTCAGAGACTTCCCGCAGAAGCAATCCCTGCCAGATAGGAAAACTTCAGTCAATAGGAGTACCGTATTGGAGGGTTATTGGTTATTTGGTCGTGCACCATGAGCTCATTTGCAGTGCAGACAAAACAGCTGTCTTAGAAGTAGGAGTTGATAGTCAAAAATGGTCTTTCCATGAGAAAAATAAGACCAATAGAACATTACTTGTGAAGATTAGAATAATGCATTACTTTCTTGCTAGCTCATTCCATTCTGAATATAACCTGGGCTCTGGTGATCCCTGGAGAATTTCATTAGGACTGAATTTCCAGACCAGGTGTGTCTCATGCTGCAAGGTGAGACAGGCCACCCTGAATAACTCAAGACAACTTGTCAGTTTAAACTCCCCATTCTGCTGCTGCCTGTAAACAAACTATGATCAAGGGAGTTTGGCTCCACTCCTACCAACCACTGTGTGTTTTCCCCATGGTTTTAAAAGGGGACTTCTGCCCTTGGTGCTGCTTCTCCATAAGGAAAAAAAAAATTGGGTCCAAAGCATCCCTGCAGACACAAAGCTACATAGATACTTTTTGTGTCTGCTGTTGTTTTGTATTTTTCAATGTACTTTGTGGAAGTCAAGTTTACTTCATTGAACACCTGTGACAGTTTCTCCTGACACTTCTAGGACTCCAACAGAGTAATTTCATAAAGAAGGTGTAAGATGCTCAGATATCTTATTTAAAGAGAAAGATGGTCTTATTTTACTGGCTTGTTCATTCAAAAGCTATCAAACAAGTTCATAGGGCAGAGAGGACAGGCAGTGAACTGGATAGACAAATGTCCTTGCCTTCACATCCCTTATAGATACAGGAGAATTGACATTTTTACAGACTATTTAATGGGGCTAAAAGCTGTAAAAACTGACTTCACTGCTCTATGAGAGTGTCATCAAATTGTCTAACTTCTAGCAAATTTTCCAAGTAATAACCACAATAAATTGTTAGAATTTTAAAATAAAAATGGTTATAGACTTTAACTTCCTTCAGAGCTACAATTTATTGCTGCACTTTCTCCTTAAAATTAGAAGTGTAAGAAAATGTCCAGATTCATAAAATTAAAGAAAAATAAATTTATAGTAGTAAAGAAAAATACTGTTCATTTGGAATTACAGAATATATGTACCCACCTGGCCACTGCATTTCCTCCACAAAAATTTCCTTAGAGATAGTTAAAACTCAGAGGTAAAAAGTAAAAAACAGATTTTTTAAAAAGATTTTATTTATTTATTTTTTAGAGAGAGGGGAAGGGAATGACAAAGACAGGGAGAGAAACATCGATGTGTGGTTGCTCCTCGCATGCCCTCAACCAGCCCACAACCCAGGCACATGCCCTGACTGGGAGCTAAACCGGCAACCCTTTGGTTTACAGGCCTGTGCTCAATACACTGAGCTACACCAGCCAGGGCTAAAGAACACATTTATAGAAAATTTAAATAATAGATTAAATGTCATATGTTGTAGATATTCCAAATTCTCTTCATTAAAAGGGACGATGAGGACTCTGATAGGTTATCAATGAGCCCCAGGAGTTTTTAGTGTGGGCCCAAGGTTCTGCTGAGTCTCCAGGTGGAGATTAACTGCCTTCCCCTGCAGCCTACAGAAGGGATCTATCTCTATGGCATTGTGAAGATGCCAATTTTAGCCATATCCTCAATAAGGAGATGATTAATCAAAAGGACCTGGGAAGATGTGACACTGAATGATGAGCAGTCCCAGAATTTGAGAATCACAGAAGTACCACTAACCTTGTACCTACCACAGACTGTGGTCTGCAGTAAGCCACAAGAAATGAAATCATATCTCAGGTGTGTTGCTCTGAACCATGATTATCATTCACTGTATCACCCCTAAGAGGTTAAACTGTCAGGTGTGGGGGTCAGTGCATGGTTTTCTTCAGCATAGAACTTGCTGAGTAAGTTGATCTAACTAACTTTTAGAACAGATTACTTTCTCTGAAAAGCATACATACTGTAAGATCACACACTTGAGGAAGAGTGGAAAGACCAACAGAATCAGACTCTGCAGACCTGGGTCACTGTCATTGTTAAGATCTTCTGGTGGTTTCCCTCTGGCCTTAGGGAGCAGTCCAAGCTACTTAATTTGTTCCCAAAGTCTTTTCCCTCCCTCGAAACACTTCTTTTGGTAACTCTAATGCCTAAAGCTCTATCCTGCCCTGGGAGCTTTCAACAGGCTGTCCTCAGCACACGGAATGTTTTTTCCTCCAGATCTACCCTTCAACCAGCTGTCTCAAGCCCTTCCACATCCTTGCAATGTCAGCTGAACTCACGTCTCAGGGAAGCCAACGCTCACTCCCTGACCAGTTAGGATCTTGAAGCAATACTGTGGATTGACTGCCTAACACTCACCCCAAACCCCACCTACAGGTATTTCCCACTTGCAAATGTTAGAAAACTAAACAAACAAACAAACAAACAAAAACACACCTCTTGAACTCTCTTGCAATGAGGTCTGAATATGGTCTGTTTTCTGCCAGGCACATGCATCAGCAACAGACTCGGAAGAGGAAGTGGGCCACGGAAAGCAGCACGGGCAAAGGTGGGGAGAAAGGCAGATGGAGGGTGATGGGTCTGTTAGCCTTTCTTGCGAGCATGATTTCAGAGACATTTGTTCTTTTCCATTCGAGGTTCTAACCGTGGTCCTAGGATCTCCAACATGGTAGGAGCCTTATTATGAATAACAGGAGGAGGCAGCAGTAAGAGCCACCTGGTAGAAGATCAGATATTTCTTCTGTCTGCTGTGGTTCCTGAAGGTCTAGTTCTATCTTGGTTACTTGTCCCTCCTGAAGTTTCTGTAAGCTACTTATTACCCTCTAAAAAATCCTTTTTTTTTTTTTTTGCAAACTATCTAGGGTAGACTTAGTTTATTACAATTAACTAATTAATACAGACCTCCCATTCTACACCCTTGTTGTTCACCATCGTTTTTCATCATGGTATACATCACAACTACAATTAAAGATGTGTTTCATTGTTTATGTAAACCCGTCATTCCCACTGGACAATAAAATCTTTGAGGACAGGGTGTAAGTTGCATTTTCAGTACCTACCGTCAGGCCCGCCGCATAATAGGTATTCAGTCAGTATCAGTGGACAAATGGGGGAATGAAGGAACAAATGAGTGGCTCTTTGTCCCAGCTTTATGCTTTATCAGCCACTTCACCTACCTGAGCCTCAGGTTTCTGAGGAGATATTACTCTAATTCACATGACATTGTGTACATCAAATGTGAGAATGCAATTGGAAATACTTTGTGAACATTTTATTTGGATATTAGAGGTCATTATTCTATGCTATCAAGATATAAAAAGTAAAACAGATGTAGTCAAATACTTTTTCTGAGCTCAACTATAATGGATCTTTTATTTTCTTAATATTGCAAGTTTATAAAAGTTCCCATATATGGTACTATTTTTTATTATTTATTTTTTAAATTTTTAAAATTTAATCTTTATTGTATTTTCTCCATTACCATTTAGTCCCCTTATACCCTGCTCCCCCCAACAATTGCCACACTGTTGCCCATGTCCTTGAGTCCTTTTCCTTTTTGCTCAATCCCTCCATCCCATAATATCCCTCACCCCCAACTAGCTGTATATGGGACTAATTTTTAAATTCCAGAGTCATCCTAGGAACTCCCAGATGCCCAGAACTCTAAATACTAGAGCAATATTAAATTATAGTGATGACATGGCACTGCTCTTTATAGCAACCCAAGGTCAAATAAACATCTATTGGTATACATGGAAAGTCTTGTCTCAGATGATTCCAAAAAAAGTTGGGGATATAAATGTTTATACAAAACAGAATAAAGACTCAGAATTTATAAAGTAAATTATATACTACTTTGGAACCCAGTCTTCATAATTAAAATGGGGCTTAATCTTAAAGTAAGTGCAACAAAAATGCTCTTAATTCCTTTGGCTTGCCTATAACAGGCACCAAGTTGAACTGTGTAGGGCAAAGAGCAAGTATACATCAATCTGTGTTCCTGAGGAAGGGGCAGGCAGTGAAGCTGGACTTACTTATCTTTCTCTCATATTTTTTTCC
This sequence comes from Anoura caudifer, assembly GCA_004027475.1. Classification (NCBI taxonomy): domain Eukaryota; kingdom Metazoa; phylum Chordata; class Mammalia; order Chiroptera; family Phyllostomidae; genus Anoura; species Anoura caudifer. The sequence continues at coordinate 135,156 of PVKU01003693.1, read as the reverse complement.
ACGGGAATAATTTCAGGGTCTGCTTTGCCCCAGATTCCCTGTTGACCTGCTTTGAAGGCTAGGTGAGAGATCTGAGGCCTGAGAAATAATGAATGCAGAACATCTTCATCTGTGAGAGGGAAAGCACAGAATAATGGCAAAGAAAACTTGAACAGGATTGTAAGGTAATTAGCAATTTTCAAATATAGTAACAGGCAAAAGAAACAAAACATAGAACGCGTATTAAAAGTCAAGCGAATGGTTTAGAAAATACAGCTGTAGGATCACACGGATTTTGACCATCCAAACCAAATTCAATTATCATGTCTGTGCTGCTTTTCTGTTTCCACCACTGAAAGGCTATTATTAGGTGCTCTCTCTCTTTTTTACATCTCCAAGTAATGCCTTCATGAAACGTTCCAAAAAAGTAAACATTAGCTTTAGGCCATTTGATTACTGGTTTCCCAGAACGCTATGTTCTGTCCTGTTTCTCTCCATATTCCTTTAATATTAAAAATAGGAAATGACTGAAGGCAGTTGAATGGCTCTGCTTTGGAGGCTGTTCTCCCAGCCAGCCTCTCAAGCATTGTTAGGTCCTCCTCCCCCCAAAACCCATTTCATCCTATTGCATAGACAGCCCCATGCCAAGCAGGGGAAAAAAACAAAAACCAAACATTTCTTTCCTCTTTACCAGTTACTAATTTTTTCAAAGTGTCTTTACTTTGTTTAGAAAGCCTCCTTAGCTGTGGCTCATGTTAAGCAAGGCTCACTTTATTTTATTTTATTTCTGCACTAGATTAGCATCTGTATTGGGAGGATAAATGGCTATGAAAGTGTCTTTGAACAGGTGAAGTAAACAGAACCTGGGATAAGAAGAAAGCACCACGTGACCCTCGGCAGGCAGCACCCAGGAAGTGACCTGGGCTGATAGAAGTATCGGTTATATTTACTGCAGATGCCACGTTATTCACTTGCTACTTCCTTCAAGCTATGAGTTGCCCCAGGGGAAATGACGTGTGCTGTTTCTTGTACCAGGAACCATTCCTGGGAGTTTCAAAGGGTAGAGACTCAGCTAAGAAGCCAGACCCAGGTTCTCTTTGGTGGTGGAGGTGGATATGAGAAGAACATGTAAACCTGTGTTCTGCATGGGAATTTTGTCTACGATCCTCAGAAGAAACACGGAGCAATGTTTATCCCAGTTAGTTTGTCTTCTCTCAATACGTTTTTCTAAAACAAATGCAAAGGGAAAATATGAAGGTAAGCATTGGCCATTACAGTTAAGCCAAGAAGGAGCTTTACCCTGAAGCCAAATTTATTTTAACATCAATAATATTTCAGAAAACCATGAATCAGACATCACATTCTCCTTTGTGTTTCAGTAATGTTCAAAAATGCACTTGTACACAGTTATAATTGTTGGACACAAACACTATTTCATCCCTTTCTCCTGAAATTCAACATTATTTCACATTTTTTCATGCATCCCTTTCTATATGTCACAATTATACTTGAACTTGTTATTTATAATATTGATAAAGCGCCCATTCTTTCACTTGCTTAATCATTCAATAAATATCTAAGGGGGCCTCTACATTCTAGAGACCTATATATAATCACAAAAGGATCCTGAAATATAACACACTAGTATTGTTTTTCAAAAGTCTTCAAACCAATGTCTTTATATTTTATTTATTTTGCAAAGTCAGACTTTTCTATTACTAAATTAAGAGACATTTTTTTTTTTTCCTACAGAAAGCATGAAGTACAAGATCTCATTTCACTTCTCTGGGTCTTAATTTCTTATGTGAAATAAGGACGGGGTAAATTTGACTTCTCCGCTCCCCTCCTTCTCTGGAATTCTATGATCTGGGTTTAAGGGAATAGTAGCAATATCACATGTTATTTCACAGAACATCTTACGATTGCCTTCTGATTCACTACACTTTCTCTAATTCACCAGTGATAAACAATTCAGCAAGAACGTAGAATTTGTGTCTTAGAGTCCCTCTCATTGTTTAGTTTCAGAGTGTGAAACCTCAGAAACTGACACCAGGAATTGGGGAACTGGGAACAAAGCAACAGCTATAAAGAGTACAATTTACTTTTACATTTCTTCACTATGATAAGGAAAGACCAAGAAAGCTTTGAGAAAACTAGAAAAATGCCACTATGTGACTCAAAGAGAAGAGTGAAATAAGTTTCCTCTTTAATAAATACAATTTTATGTTCATTCCAAACACCTATGAATCCAAAGTTGTATAATAAAAAATGTTCTTGGCGCTTGTTATTCCTGTCTGAGTCCATTGCCGTTCTGATTTCCCACTGAGATCTACAGGTGATCAAGAGATCAATAATTCCAAATGGTGTTTTCATGGGAGCATTTCCTTCTACAGCACATAAAATGCTCTGTCTTGAAGACAGATGGACAGAGTCTGCAGGACCCTGCTTTCTCTAGAGAAAGCATCTTTGAAAACTTTTGACGACCAGCGGGATAGCACGTCTGTTTCTATTTAAATGAGCTCATTATAGTTAATATTTTTATGACTTCCAAGCAGTTGTTCAATCACTTCTCAAGTGTGATATGTTTTCATCACAAGTGAAACACTTTATGGCCCAAATATTGCTAAAACCCCATTTTAACTCTATCTTTTTTGGAGCAAGTTTTCTGAAGCAAGGCACTTTTTTTAAATGGGGGCATGGTGTTTACACTTTTTTTTGTTTGTTTACTGAAATAGATACAAATGGAATAATAAACAGGCCCCCAAGTCACCCTACAAATGACATGCTGCCCATTTTCTACTTTCATTGTTCTGTTTCTTTGGTAAGCCATTATCTGGTCTGGCTTAGAGGATTTTATTTAACTGCCTAGTTTAAAAGACACAGTAAATCCAGTCTTTCTGACATTTTGTTGACCAAAATTATCTAGCAAATGGCGCCTCGGAGTTTAACCAGCCAAATGATAGTTGATACTTACAATGATGATAGAGGACAAGGGTTTTTGAACTGTAAGCCAGAAAGTCATATGGCAATCAGCATGGTCACCCTGAGTCAAGAAATGTCAGAAAGTGACAGTCTCTGAAGAGAAGAAAACCCTTCTTATTGTGGGACTTTAGAGTGTGATTCACACTAGAATTATGGGGCTCCTTCAGACGTTATCAAAGGAAAAATTCAGTCCATGAACACTGGAATGGTAGCCTACTGGAATGAACAGCCCTGGAGGGTGGCACGTGGTGGGGTGTTCCCAGGACAAACGCACCCGAGAGGCATGCGTCTAAACGTGACCCAGAGAAGAGAAAGTTGGAGAGTAGGAGGAGCTTCCCGCCTCCTTGCCAGAGCAAAGACAAAGCTCGCTGGACTGCCAGGACTGCTGGGGTTTGTGCCGAGTGCGTACATGGAATTGTCACCAGCACTCCATGGGGATGGCCTTCAGAGCACTCGACTCCCTACGTTAATGTTGACTAGCCGGAGAATCTTGATTTAATTTCCTGGTAAAAGAAGGGATTAAATTGATTGAGCCAAGCAAATATGTCATTGAATTCGGTGGTAAATAATGATTCTGTATACGTTAGCAGACTGGCGTTCGGGTACAGATTCACCTTGAGCAAGCTGGGTGACTGCTGGGCGAGGTAGGGGCTTACAGTCCTGATTGCCACCATACAGCCAAGCCCAGCATAAATCGATGTCACCTCCCTAGTTAACAAAGTTACAGTGATGGCACCAAAGTATTGTAAGCCTCTGCATTCATTACCTAAGAGAAGCTAAATAATGTTAAATGGAAATTGTGTCATATTTAATTCCTTAAAATGCATGATTAAAATAATAATACTAATACCTCAGAATTATTAAGTAATTATTACTATAGTTATTGCTAAGTGGCATGTGCTCTTTTAACTTATTTATGTGTATTTTTTTTAAATCCTCACCACATCTCTAAGAGTATCTCCATTTTACAGATAAGACAATGTAAGCACAGAGAACTTAAATAAATTGCCCAGGACCACACAACTAGTAAAAGATACAGTAAAAATTCAAACCCTGGTAATTTAGGTCTTCAGTCCATCCTCTTCATCACCAGACATAAGCTCTATCTTAAATAAATGCTGTATCGAGTGGCCTGCATCATTCTTCAACCAAGCCAGACAAAATTTTACTAAGTTAAACAAAGTGTCCCCATTCATAACAGCATTCTCTAGTATTTCTTTGCCCTCTTTTAACTTTGATATTCAGTAATACATCTTTTTTCACAACTCCAGTGTGTCTGAGGTCAGAATTTTCACATGCGGGGCAAACGCTTTTTCCCAGATCAACCCCTTGACTTCCAACCGCAAGTTTACTGCAAGCAATTAAATACCATGCAATGCAAAGATCACGGTTGGGCCAGAGAAAGCAGGGCGAGGGCGGAACCTGGCTACCATTCTTGTTTGTTTTTCTGTGTGGATACCGAGACTCCACAGCCAGCAACTTTCACCTGTTATATCATTTTTCTCCTTTGCCAAGTATTGACCCTGGGAGCGTTAAACAAAAAACTTTCTTCTTTGCTGTTCTTGAAGCAAACACACAATTAAAACACAGGTGTGTTTGTCTCACTGGACTCTTTGCCATGGAAGTTTTAAGCTATTGCCCAGGGAGAGTAATGTAACCTCACTGTGGCACTGAACAATACAGATGAGGAGATGCAAAGAGAGGCGCTGACCTCAGTCTGTGCCCTTAACAATGCGCTCTGTGCAGCCTGCAAGAGGCACCTGCACAGCAGAGTGTGTAGAAAAGGTGCTCTGACCATAGGCACTGTCTAAGGCGGTGGGTGTCTCTGATGGGGAGGACCAGCGTAACCAAGACCAGCCAAAATGCTGGAGACCTCCATTTGTTTCTAATTGGCATCACTCAAGGATCTGGGCAGTAAGTAGTTAGCCCAGGTTAGTGAGGCAAGGACAGGAGCAGGAGACTGGCTAGCCCGGAGGGACAGGACATTTTCCACGGTGCAATTTTTACTCAGTCATTAACTCATTCATATAAACAAATTTTTATTGAAGACCAAATGCGTTCCAAGAGAGGATCTATGTCCTGCTCTCAACGACCATGAAGCCTGGCTCAGGAATCTAGGTCAGAAGAAACTAAATTCCAAACAGGAGGACCACCGAGGAGTAATAAGACAGTGACAGTGACATAGGCAATGTGAACAGTGTGGGGCGGAAAGGGGTCAGAGGATGCCCAGTCCAGGAGCACTGCTTACAGGAATGTCTGCAAAGACAAGAAGACCACTGGCAAGGTCAAAAAGAGTCAATTAAATTTAAAATAGTTAGTGCATTACCTAACAGCAGAGGCTGATTCTAGAACCACAGGCTGCAGGCTATCAGCCTAAACCGAGCTTCTTGTTACAGGGCAGCCAAAGCTCCACAGACCTGGAGTCTGGATTTGAGATGGTCCCACACTTAGGGCTAAACTGTCATACTGAGGCAGGGGGAGGAGAAAGGGGTTGGCAGGCAGTGTTGATGGTGAATTTGAAATTCATGGGATGATATGTAATCTAGGCATCAGATTAACTTTTCTTAAAATGCTTATCTCCTGGTGTTAAGATAAGTTTGCATTCCGACAGCACAAGTCACAGCAGGGAAATGTGGTCCAGAAGAGTCCTGCATGATGAGAGAAAGTGACAAACTCACACAGTTAACATGCAGCTAATAATCAGTTAATAGAAAATTAAGGGTCACTAATGCAAGTACAAATGCATTACTGTGTTATACATTCCACATATAATGCAGATGTACACCTATGTTTATTGGTGATATATAATGATACAGACAAATATATGGCTATATAATCTCCAAATAGACTTGGCTTCTACTCTGAGTTTGATGACTCTTCCTGACATTGCCTAACCACATAGAAAGCTACCTAATCCCCCAAGAAACTAAATTTTTGCCCATTTTACAGAAAAAGCAACTTGTTTTTTTTTTTTAAGTAATATTAACTTGCCCATTGAAGATTTACTGTATAGAATAGCTAGATGACAAGTGTTAAGCAAGTAGCATGATGCTTGGCACATATTAAGTGCTCAGTAACTGCGAGGTATTTTTGTAGTAACTCAGTCCTCTTAAGTCAGTAACATTGAATTTGGTGAGGGTTAGTCATCCAGGATCTGGTCTCAACCCTTGCAGTTAATTAACAAATGTGAAATCCACCCCAGAAGCAGATAGAGGACTTTGCTTAGTCTTGGGTTCTTTTTTCACCTTATGGTACAGCTCTCGGGGCGGGGGGGGGCAAGTGCCAGGGGTGACTTGAGGATCTAAGGAAGCATGTAGATTGCTATGCTCATGTGGTAATGGCAGTGACTTCCAAGACTGGCAAGCCACACCCAGTCAAATGGTATTAAACTGAGCGCTTGAATAAGCCTCACACACACACACACACACACACACACACACACACACACACAACTGGGTGCAGGAGTATCTCATATCCTATTGCAGGTGCTGCTTGGATTTCTATACTCACCTTAGCTGAACTGAACAGAAAGCTACTTGATACCTGTGAGGTGAAGGCCAGCTGGGTAAAGAGCTCTGTGCTTGCAAACAAGAATCTCAGCCTTGGTATTGAGCAGGGAGGGCTACAAAAATGTATAGATCCAGGATTTGGGTTGTTTCACATCAGAATTATTTTTCCATGAGGTTTGTTGCAATTGACCCTGTTACCTGGCTTTATCCACCCCCCACCGCCCACCGTGAAATAACATTGACTGCTTCTCCCACAGTCATTCGGCTCGCATATCAGTTCTCCTAAGGTGGAATGTCACGCATGCTCCTTGTTCTTCCTCGTAAAGTGCAACCCTGCCCCCCTCTGTAGCCGGCTCTTTATTTCCTCCATTTTCCCATCAGAAACACTGAACTGTATTTCCTGCTCAGATGCTGAATTAATAAATTACAAATGTCTGTTGTTAAAGATGTGGAGGTTTTGACAAGTGATTCAGTTGATCACAAATGCAAGGTTGTGTCAGGCAGAACCTGTGTTCTCAGGATGTAAGAAGGTGGATCAGCCCTGAACGTGAAAAACACACAGGCAAGTTTGATGAGCTGCAGTTCATGGCAGCGCTCCTTACTGTTTCCTGAGGTCCTAATCAAAGGAACATCTTAACTGGTCCCAGAGGGAGACGGAAGATGAAAGGCGCTGACACTGATGCCCACTCCGCCTTGCCTCATCACAACTTTTTTTTTTTCACTCCTTCCCTTTGCCTGTTTCTGAAAATATCTTGGCAGGTAAGAATTAGCAGTAGGATGTTATTTGGTCAAAAACAAAGATCGACTGCATAATGTGCCATACCTTTAAAATTTTTAATATCTATTAAATTAAAATCAAGGAAATTGACACAGATAGGATGAAAGAAGATACAGCACCTCTAGCTTATGCCAACTAAAAATAAGAATTATTAATGAAGCTCGGCTTTCTTCTGCTGTGCACATTAATTATTTATGATAATAATACTCTGCACTGCCATATTAAAGAATTTTCTTTACTCAGCTTCCCAGAAAACTCTATCTTCTTGGGGAAAAAAGGAACCTCAACATGTTAAGACCACAAAACAATACATTGCTCTCGGTGTATTTATTATACTGGAAGATGAATATAGTCTTGGGTTATTAAACTGGAATGAAAAACACATCTTATTAGAACTAACATGGTGATTTTTATTCTCACTAGTTTCATATAAACTTAATGATGCAGACTGCATTTTTATGCTCATCTATTTTAAAATGGTGCCTGGAGCAAAAAAAGCTTCCATTAATGCCAGTTTGGTATTTCAAATACAATTTGATGCAATTTACTTCGAATATATGTGAACAGAGAAGGATAATGCCAAGTGCAGTTTCTAGATTCAAATATGGGTTAGCTCATGGCAATGATTTGTTAAATCTAAGTTTTTTAACTTAGAAAAAGGAAGAAATTTTCTTAGTTATAAGATATAAATAAAAGAATCTATTAGTTTTGAGGGGAGAAAGGAAAATGGTGGGTTTTATGATGAAAGACTAGCTTTCACTTGATTCCAGGTTTCAGTAGTTATCACTTATAAATGGATAATAATGCACATCCCTCCAGTGATATGCTGTTAGCTAAACCCATTGTTTTCCTATGTTCACATATCGTAGCATTATATTCATGGGTGTGTCAACTGTGCAGTTCAGAGAGGTTTGGTATGTTTTCAGCTTGGCAGATAAATATTAAATAATTTTAAAGATTTCTGAATCTTGAAATTTTCTCTCAGTGATTTTTAAAAGGACTATATTTAAAAAAAAAAAAAAAACCTTTAAAAAATAAGTTTCAACATTATTGCCCTAACCGTTGCTTCTAGAAATAAGTCAAGCCTGATGTTGTTGTACAAATCTCAAAAGGGAAGTTTGCACCACCTTCTTTTTCCTTGCGGTCTCTGTGTTTTCACGCCTGTGTGCTGCTCGGCGTTGATGCTGGGTCAGTGCCCACATGAGGCTTGGCTGGTGGGACTTTTGGAAATGCCCAGAAAGTCATCTCAAGGCGCTGCTGTTGTCCAGGGTTCCTCCCCTACAGTAACACTCTCAAATGAGATTTCAGAACCTTTGCTGATTTGAAGGATTGAATCTTCTGTGGTGGTTTCCAAAAACAAATAAAGGCCTTGCTGTTCTATCTTTACACTGCTTCCTGTTTGAAATGGCTTTTAAAGGGCCAACCATTCATTGCTCTGAGCTACAAAATGCCCCTCTTGCTGAAACGAGGATGTCCCAGTATTGGAATCTGTTTGTTTTTCAGCCCTGTGGCACACATCACACATCCTTGTGCCACATGGACATTGAGTATTTCTCACCTGGGGCTGCTTGCAGAGGGTGGGGCACTGTGAGAACCGCTGGAGGAAGCCTGCAGGGCCTGCCGTGGAGGTGAGGTGTAGACAGCAGCCCTCACTCTCCCCTTTCTGAATTCTGCAGGAAAGTAGCCTTGCTGTGGAATGGCTGGGATGGCTAGAAGAAGAGGCAAAATATCTTCGCTTCTCCCCAGGGTGCTGGGTGAATTCCAGAAAGTGAGGGACCTGCCGGGGATGAGGAAACCCAGATATGTCTATGCGCATTGCTGCTCGTGGCTTCTCACTAGGCACCTCTGACACACATCCCCTAGGGTTGGGATGCTTCTCAGACGCATAGCTTAAAGAATAAGGTCCAACGCTGTCAATGACTGGGTACTCTGAGAGTGGGTATTGTGATAGTCTTCTAACAGGTAAGAGTCTGGAAAAGAGAAAGATACCAATTTGGGAACACTGCCCAGCACTGCCTGGATTTAATCCAACAAGCAACATGGAGCCTCTAGCTTCAGTTTCCTTGTGTCCCAGGCTGGAGCTGGAGATGGGAGTGGGGAGCAGGAAAAAAGCTCTGATAGAGAGAAAGAGACAGGAGAAGGCTGAATTTTACATTTCGTAGACATCTCAGCAACCAATAAGTGTTCCTCTTTTGCTGCCACTAACATAGGCAGTTCTTAAGGAAAATAAACAAGACTGTATTTTAGGAAGATGCATACATTTCCAGGAGTCCTGGTTATGTGTGTCTCTGCCAATGCCCTGCCCCCATACCCCATGGGTTCTGCTGTCCCCTTTGCCCTTTCACAGAAAAAAATACTTTTTTAAAGTTCTACAGAAACCTTTAAAAGTATTTAATGACTCTTTAAAAAGCTACATAGCTTGCACCTTCAAACTAGAAACTAGGAATGACAACAATGTAACTCTGTCAAATATTTTGGTCTTGGTCTGAGCCCAATAAGAAAGCCCCCTGGAAAGGGAGAGGGTAAGAATGTTTCCCTATTCTTGTTCACCTTCCCTTCTCCCCATTAGCTGAAAGATGAGCAAATTGAGGCTCATCAAGGTCAGGAAAGTATTTTTAAAAGCATATGAAACACTTTTTATACAACCCAAGACATGTGCACAGAGACAAGCAACTGAAACAAATTTCATAAAACAATATTTACCTTTTCTAAACATGAGGATATGCTGATATTTTCTATTTTCTATTACAATTTAAAAGACAAAATAAAGAACTCAATTGACTGGACAACCCCCTACTGGGTCATGATGCTTGACTTAAAAACAATGGAGTCACAAGGACCGGCCCCAAGTCTTACAATGCTTTAGGATTTTTCAGAGTCCCGGTGCTGACTTCTATTTCCTTGTAATTGGGGAAGAAAGTTTACTCATTTTTCAATAGTAGACATCTCAACAGGTATGAGATGATGTCTTATTCATTTGCATTTTGATTTGCATTTTCCTGGAGATTAGTGATGTTGAACACCCTTTTAAATACCTGTTGGTCATTTGTATATCTTATTTGGAAAATATCTATTCAGGCCTTTTGTCCTTTTTTAATATCAAGTATTATTATTATTTTTGCCACTGAGTTATATGACTTCCTTATATATTTTTAATATTAACCCTTTATCAGATATATCATTTGCAAATATTTTCTCCCACTCAACAGGTTACCTTTTCATTTTGTTAATGTTTTCTTTTGCTGTGCACAAGCTCTTTAGTTTGATTTTCCACTTGTTTATTTTCACTTTTGTTGCTTGTGCTTTTCAACGAATATGTACTGAGCATGTTTAGCTGTTGAGCACTGTTCTAGGGACAGTGGAGATAAATAAGGCCTAGTTTCTACACTTAATGCTGATTGTATTCTAGCAGGAAAAAAAAAAATGTGTTTTAGTGTCCAAACTACTTAAAAGTGGTAATTTCCATCAATGTTGCACCATGGGGTTCAAAGAGGAATAGGTCATTTCTCAATGTCGAGATCAGGCGAGACTTTACAAAGTGGCTGGATAGTGTCTGACATTCAAAGGCTGGGAGGTAAGAGAGAACCCAACACTGGCAAAGGGATTGGAGCAAACATGTGAGATCACTATAGTAAGAGGTAAAATTGCTTTTTCATCTTTGTTTTCTCCATGCCCAGCAAAAAGTAGGTGCTCAATGAATTAGTTTATTAATAATAACTAAAAGCTTGGAACCTAATTTTGGGCACCATTCATGGTAGCCTAGGTGCTCGGGCTTCATCCTCTAGGTTTTTTATACAGCGCGACCAGAGCCCTGCCTTGAGAAGATGAGTTAGACATACTTGGAAGGGCAAGATGGAGAATCAAGGAGTGAAAGGCTAGCAAAACAGTCCACTAGATTTTTACCAGGGTGAAAACAATGAGAACAAAGGGGCTAATTGTGAATTAAAAACACATTTTAAGGGTGGAATCATAAGAATGATAAACATCTTGGTATGAGCAAGTAAAAGGAAGAAGTCTTAGATATTGAGCTTGGATGGCTGTTAGAAAGGGAAGGTCCATAAGAGAAGTTAGTCTGATAGTTTAGATAGTAGGATGTGGTTGTGCATATTCACAGTGATAAAGAATGGCAAGGTCCTTTAGGACAGTGACTCTCTGTGCGTTCCCCTTCCTCCATTCCTTCTGATTAGCTATCTGTGAGGAAAATAACTTTGAACTGTTCTCCTAGGAGAAGGTGAAAGGTTTACACTAATTTACCCAACTCTTAGACTCAGTAATGCAAAGTACCTCAAATTAGGAGTAGACTCTGAGTCCATCAACAAGCAAAGTTAAATGGCTGATAGAGAGAACAAATTCTAAATTTGAACGTTTTTGTCCCTGAATAAAAAAAGCCACAGTCTAGTGTTAAAATTCCAAAACAAATGGAAGAAAATAAAGAAGTCACTGAAATTTTCTGAATTCGATCTAAGTTGTTAACTAGTTATTTACCTAGTTTAATAGATTTTTCTTGCATTGGCTTGGCCTCCCATATCTGATTTCTTACCAGAATTACCTAGAAAGATTTTAGAATTGCAGATGCCCTGGCACCACTCTTGGGAATTCTAATTCAGTACATCCACACTGGAGCCCAGAAATCTGAGAAAAGAACCACAGTTTCTTCAACAGTCCTTCATTCAACATAGTAATATGTGTTAATTTTGGACACCTGTCTCTGCAGTAGTTCTTTATCAAACATACTTTTATGTTACCTGTTTCCTTTTTTACACATCATCTAAAAATGATCTGAGTGGAATACGGAAGATTTGGCATTCTAAGTGAACTCTTTTAGACAACTGAATTGTGTAACTGTACTCATAGGGAATGTTAATGACCCTGTGGGCCCCAGGTAACTACTGAACTCTTAAATCAAGGGTTCATTTCTGCTTTTGCTAGGGACTTTGCCATCCAGGACTTGTGAACTTAGTTATTGTTGTTGTTATTTTTAATTCGAATGACAAATTGCACATTTACTTCAGCTTAACTGTATGTTATTGGCTTTTTCTCATGGTGTGAGTTAAGTTGTAGTGGTTTTGTTGATCCCCTCTGTCATCCATTGAATGCGTGAGCTCTCTAGGCTTTCCATCATCTACAGACTCAGTAAGAATACCTTCTCTGTCCTTCTGCAAGTTTTTAATAAAACATGCAGAACAGAACATGGTGGAAAACAGCATCCAATGGGCATATCATTAGAAGTGTTTATCTATAGCCATACCAACCCATTAGCCAGCACCCCCCGGAGCCTAACATTTTACTAAATAATGCAGTTTGGAGCTGGAAGATAGCTTGCCTTTGGAGAGCCCTTGCTCCATCCTGCTGGTGTAGTTATGTTCACCAATAATTGTTTTAATATTAAAATCTAGAATCTGATCTGAAATTTTAAGTCACAAAGGGTGTACTCTTTCCCGGATGGGTGCTCATTGCTCTCAGTCCAATCATACTTTCACAGGCAGTCTGTACAGCTTTTCTGAGAGCTGACTTGAGTAAAGATACAGATTGTGGCCATGTATGTAATGGTCATTTTATTACATATTACCATTTTATCACATGGTCATGTGTAATAATGCTTTTATAATGCCATGTAATAATGATTTCCCTTTGTGGGAAACCATCACACCTATCCAAAGATCATACCCCAGACCTTGACCTGGCCAGGGCTATGCTCCCTCCACTGAACTGGAATTCATCCATTCAAACAACCTCAGTCAATGAAAAGACATTAACAAAATATTCTAGGTTTATTCATTTTGCCACTTACCACAGTAAATTCTAGCCATTGTATCCATTTTTATTGATTATTACTAAACATTTCTATTATACCATATTTGCAAAATTTTTATTATCCATAATAAAAATAATGTACAAAAGAAAATTAAAATACGCAGAGGCTATTGATTTGTTCAATGACAGAAAAAGATATTTTTTTTTTAAGCCTGTGATTTAGACCTGGCATTGGCAAAGTAGCTTGCTGGCCAAATTTAGCCCAAAGTCTATTTTTTGAGGCCCATAAGTTAAGGATTGTTTTTCAATCCTTATATAGATGTTATATAAGTACACACATAATAATTCTGAGTTTCCTATACTTACTATTTGGACTTTTACATAAGAACTTCCCTATTCCTGATTTACAATAGCCAACTTTATCATGAAACTGTAAGCAAATCCACTGAAGTTTTTGATAGTTTACATTTTTACCTTTAAAAACAAGTACTAAGTTAATACTTCTTACCTCTTTGCTACCAAACAATATGTTAAAAGCAACCCAATGTATTCATGGCTTGTTTAGGGGGTAGAAAGAACCTCAAGCTGTAAGGCACCAGGACCTGGAGGTCTCTGCCCCCTGGTCCTGTAAACACCCCTGTGGGACTTGGAGAGATCCCACCATAAACAGCACCCTTTCTCCATGGTCACAGAGAAAGTCTCCAAAGGGGCTAATCAGCTGCATTAAAATGAAGATGCCACAAATCATTGATGTAAATAAGCAAAATAAAAATCTTCCTCTTTCCCTGTGATTTAAAGTATCTTTCCAAGTTCCTTAACCCTAAAAAGTGTAAAGTGAGGAAAAACACAAAAGCTATAAAACAAGTTATAGAAATAAAATTAGAAGACAGTCTCTTATTCTCGTATTTTCTACAATGCTTGGTACCATTCAGTGATGTTGAAGCCCAAGCTTGCTCTCAAAGCCTCAGCTAAAGGAAAGGGTGAAAATCACCCCTGTCACCCTTCGTGTTACCATTGCTGAGTTAGTGTAAGACTAGTTGCTGTCAGATCCACTGATTTGGGACTCATCTTTCACCGAAGTATGTATGCTGATGAAAAGCTGCTTTCATTGCAGAAAGACTGTTAATTGTTTGATTATACAGGTCTTCACATTAATGAAGCACTATTCCATGGGTTTGGAGCATGGCGTGCAACCAAATTACCACCCCAGCACTCACGCTGTGAAATCTGATTATTCATTAGCCAGTCAGTGAGTGGTACCAACATCTTTTCTTTTTTCAAACCATCAAATGAGAATGACTGCTGTTCTAACACCCCCCACATCCCCCCACACACTTTAAGAATATGAAGATTGGAATTTGTTGCATATTGGGGGAAAGGAGCTGCGGAGAGAGATGGGGTTTCCGTAAGAGTTGTTTCAGGCATTTAATGCGATGTATATTAGGGCAAACAGGGAGCCGCATGGATTGGCATTTCCCTCAAAAACGAATCCCTGCTCAAGTGCAGCACCACACACACTTTGTCCCGGGCCTCTCTGAGACAAGCCCTCACCCACCAAACATGGTTGCTTGAATGATGTGGAATTTACCGTCTCAGAATTTCCTGATAAGAATCACTCTAAGGCATGTATTCAAAGTTAAAAAGAGAAAAAGGAGGTCTTTTGTTTGTGTGTATGCCTTATGTTCGTTTGTCCTTCTATTTGTTTATTGTAGTGCTTCTATCCCACAAAGAAAAACAGAGTACTCATAAGAGGATGTAATTACCAGATTAATTTATTAAAGTTGTCTTAGATTTCTTGTAAGCAAACAAAATGTTTGCTTCATTTAAACTGCCAGAAAAAAAAAAAAAAACACTTAAAAATTATGCCCTTCTTGTCTAAAGCAAAGACTGATAGGGATTTAGTGTGACAGATTTAAAGAATCCATTTCATATATTTCAATGTCAACATCAAAAGTCAGAGGAAGAATTCAGCTATGGCTGCTCTATTTATAACTCAAGCTGGATTGGGTTTCCAAAACAAATGATAAGAATGCTTTTCTCTGTACCAAGGAAAGATACTGACACTTTGGCAAATGGGATTATCTCTAATGAGATTACACGCAACGTGATTAAGATGTGAATTGGCACTCCCTCTGAGAGACAAAGAGCTTCCTAAAGAAGTAGAAACAGAAGTGGGTAAAGCAGACCAGGGACTGCCTTTCCCAAGAAAAGGTACTCTTTCCCAAGCCCCAGAAGTAGGGACCATGGACCAACCTGTGTTCTCCAACCCGTCCACAAGAAAATCAAAGCTTGCCACCACCACTGAGAGGGTGGCACAAGTGAATGAAAACTGATGCAAAACCTATTTCAAAGCATTTTTAATTATATTTTATTGATTATGCTATTAAAGTTGTCCCATTTCTCCCCCATCATTCCCCTCCACCCTGCACACCCCCTCCCACCCACATTCCCCCCTTTAGTTCATGTCCATGTGTCATAAGTTCTTTTTAGCTTCTACTTTTCCCACACTATTCTTGCCCTCCCCCTATTTTCTACCCACTTCTATGCTACTTATTCTCTGTACCTTGTCCCCCTCTCTCCTACTCCCACTCCCCTGTTGCTAACCCTCCATGTAATCTCCATTTCTGTGTTTCTGTTCCTGTTCTACTTGTTTGCTCAGTTTGCTTTTGTTTGAGGTGTGGTTGTTAATATCTATGAGTTTGCTGTCTTTTTACTCTCGTATTTTTGATCTTCTTTTTCTTAGATAAGTGCCTTTAACATTTCATATAATAAAGGGCTTGGTGATGATGAACTCCTTTAACTTGACCTCATCTGAGAAGTGCTTTATCTTCCCTTCCATTCTAAATGACAGCTTCACTGGATAGAGCAATCTTGGATGTAGGTCCTTGCCTTTCATGACTTGGAATACTTCTTTCCAGCCCCTTCTTGCCTGTAAGGTCTCTTTTGAGAAATCAGCTGACAGTCTGATAGGAACTCCTTTGTAGTTGACTGTGCTCTTATCCCTTGCTGCTTCTAGAATTCTCTCCTTCATTTTAGTCTTGGCTAATGTAATTATGATGTGCCTTGGTGTGTTCCTCCTTGGGTCCACCTTCTTTGGGACTCTGTGAGCTTCCTGGACTTCCTGGAAGTCTATTTCCTTTGCCAGATTGGGGAAGTTCTCCTTTATTATTTGTGTGAATAAGTTTTCCACTTGTTGCTCTTCCTCTTCCCCTTCTGGTACCCCTATAATTCGCATGTTGGGACATTTAAAGATGTCTTGGAGGTTCCTAAACCTCTCCTCATTTTTTTTTTTTTTTTTGAACTCTTGTTTCTTCCTCGTTTTCTGTTTGGTTGTTTCTTTCTTCCTTTTGGAGTTTCACTCCATTGATTTGAGTCCCAGTTTTCCTCCCATCACTATTGGTTCCCTGCGTGTTTTTCTTCATTTCATTTATTGTAGCCTCCATTCGTTCACCTAATTTGTGACCAAAATCAACCAATTCTGTGAGCATCCTAATCACCAGTGCTTTGAACTGTGCATCTGTTAGATTGGCTACCTCTTGGTCACTTAGATAAATTAGCTCTGGGGTCCCTATCTGTTCTCCCATTTGAGCCATCCTTGTTTTTGTTTTTTGGTCTGGTCTTGGCTGTTACATAGTGAGGGGTGGAGCCTTAGGCATTCATCAGGGCGGAGCAACACAGTCGTGGGGTTGTGATGCTAGATGTGGGGGCGGGGTCTGAGAGGGAACAGTGGCACTTGCTCTGCTGTCTTGTGGACTCCAGTCCCCTCCGCCACTTTCCCCAAGCAAATTGGGCCCCTCTGGCGCTGATTTCCATGTGGGTGGGCTTGTGCACATTCTAGGACCCCCATGGATCTCTCCAACAAACTCTCTGGCAAGGCTGTGATTCCCTCCCAGCAACCCAACTCTCACAAGTGTTCTCAATCAGTGCTCTTTAGGCTTTATTCCCAGCGCTGGGGCCCTGCACTGCGCAGTCTGTCTCACTGCCTGTTTTCGTCTGGTTTATCTGCACATGAATGTGTGACCGTGGTCAGCCCCTTTGCGCACCTTGCTTGGTCTGCTCATTGCCTCCCTGCACCCAGTAACCACCACCTGTGTGCCCGGGACCACCAGCTACCGCTTCTTCCCACCACAACCCCTCTCTGCTGGCCGCCAACTCCGCCACTCTTGCTGGTCTGGGTGAATTGTTGTCGGACTTCCATACAATTCAATCCTCTATCTGTTCTGGTTGGGTTTGTTTTGGGGTTTTTTTTGGTTCTATATTTTTGTTGTCCTTAATCTTGGTTGTGAGAGGAGGCACAGTGTGTCCACCTATGCCTCCATCTTGGCCAGAAGTCAAAGCTTTTTTAATAATAGAACATTTAGAATCTTTTCTTCCAGTTGGTAAAGCATCCCTCCAATAACTTGTTGCCTTATTATGTATGTCTCCACCATGAACACTGCCCTGAAGGAACCCTCTCAAAGGATTTCCTTACATTGAAACATGTTATTTTATCATTACAGGAAACGTAGAGATGCTGAAGCCAGTTTATAGATGGAAAAACTAAGGTTTGAAAGGCTTGGGATCTTGCCTGAGTCACGCAGTTATTTAGCAGCTTGGACAGCTGGGACTAGGACACAAGTGCTCAATGTAAGCCTGGAGA
This sequence comes from Anoura caudifer, assembly GCA_004027475.1. NCBI lineage: Eukaryota > Metazoa > Chordata > Mammalia > Chiroptera > Phyllostomidae > Anoura > Anoura caudifer. The sequence continues at coordinate 117,515 of PVKU01003693.1, read as the reverse complement.
GGTAATAGAAAGAACAGAGCCAAAATAATGAAATTCATGGGAAACCCCCAAAAGAAAAACAAAGATGGAAAAAGAATGGCAAAGAGAATATGATGCACTTTGAAAAGTTCTTTTAAAATAAAAACAAAATAATAAGTCCATCATTTAGGTTCAGCAACTCCTCTGAGGCCACCACAAAACACTGCATTGCCTGTGATATCTTGAACAATCCATCAGCACCAGATTCCAAAGGCCATGAACCAATTCTAAAAGAAAGGGACTCATATCCCTACAGGCATTGGTAGATGAACTGGATTAGGGGGAGGGAGATTTCCAAGTATTACTTTAGTTTCTATTTTTATTGCTACATGACCTTTTGAAACTCTTTTACCTAAGGGTATAAAATAGGTATAATAATACTTACTTGTCTCACAAAGATGTGGTGAAATGTCACTAATTAATGTTTATAAAGCACATGGAAACTTTCAAATGAAAAGTTCCACATACAATAATTATGAGTATTAGCATTATTATTAACATAGCAACATTAGTTACCTGCTTCATTATCATTCATGCTCTAATATTTTTGCTAAGAAAGACAATGCATTTTCTTCTTCTTCCTCTTCTTCTCCTTCCCCTTCCCCGTCTCCTCCTCCTCCTCTTGTTTCTTCTTCTTCTTCTTCTTCTTCTTCTTCTTCTTCTTCTTCTTGGACAAATTCAAAAGAAAAGAAAGATTTTTAGGTGCACCAGTACATGAGTCAAAAAATCATCCAATAACACATATTACAATTTCACATCAATTTTTCTAATTAAATTATTTCCAAAAAATCCCCAAATCTGGTTTCGGTCACAGTTCCCTTTGGTGATCTAATAAAACTTATGATATTGCTTTCTGGAAAGTTGCACAAATACACTGTGCAATCAGTTTCAAGGTGTTCACGCACTTTTGAATGTAGGGAATACTGCTTTATCACCTGTTTTGGCCAGACACTGTTCTAGACTATTGAGAAACATCATGAATAAAATAGACAAAATTTCTACCCTGCATGATCTTACATGGGTGATAGGCAGCATATAACAACTGAATATAAGATCCATCAGAAGTAATGCCTGCCTGAATGTGGTTGGTAGGGTAATAACACGGGTATAATAATTTATAGTTTTAATTTGAACATTTCACCTAATATGTCATATGGTGTGCTTGAATGTGATATTGTTATGTTACAGAATTACATGCTTATGATTTTGTAATAAAGGGTTTTGTAATAAAAAGGGGTGTTATTTGTGCCAGACCCTATATAATAAATAAAGGTTATCATGGTGAATATGGATAAGTTTTATGCAACAAAAGAGACGAAGAGCAGTCTGAGGGAAGTAAGAGCACATGGCAGGGGTTGAATTTGCAGCATGAAATAAAGTAATCTAGATAGATGTCATTGAGAGGGCAACTTTTGAACAATGATTTGAAGGAAGTGAGCGAATTAGCCAAGCTCATGTCTGGGGGGAGTATTCCAGGAAGAGAACAGAGGCCGTGTGAAAGCCCTATGTTGGGCCGTGTGCTGGAGCAGGCATGCAAGGGAAGGGGCAGCAGGCGATGGTATCAGTGTTGCGGTACTGGTGGTTTTAACCAGGATGGTAGCAACAGGGACAAGGTGGTCAGACAGTAAGATTCTGGATGGTTTAGAAGAAAGCACCAAGCGAATTTTCTGACCATTTGGAGAAAAAGTGTAAGAGAAAGGGTGGTGGGCATATCAAAGCTTATTCTGAAGATTTTTGGTCTGAGCAACTGGAAAATGGAACATGTTTTGGGGGTAAGATGTGCTCTGTGGTGGTGATAGAAATATTTTATTCCTTCAAATCACTTTGGATTTCACATATATTTATTAAATTCATTCACCTCCCCACCTGATCAGTTGGTTAGGATTTTCCTCCCACTAGGAGACTCCGTGAAGTCTTTATCCTAATTCCCACCCACAGGACTCAAAATGTCCATTGAATTGGAGGTTGACAAAAAGGGTGAAACTCAGAAGCTAAAATATCAGAACATAAAAGTATCAACTAATGTAGTTCCCTCGTGGAAAAGTGAGAAAGCTGAGATTTGGGCACTGAACTTATTTACGTGAAACTTGCTTAAGCCACACAGTCAGGCAAAAGCACAGCAGGATAACATGTTTCTAGACAGGAATCCGGGTGGGGCTCTCCTCACCACAGATTAGACTTAACCTCTTCTTAGTGAGAAGCCCACATTCATCCAAACAGGCGGACTGAGATGCTCCCCCTCTTTTTGCTTTCTGAATGAGCCACACTGATGGTAACAGTTACTTCAAATGTGAGCAGCGAGGTGAATATCTGCTAAAGAAAAGTGCTTTCCTCCTTTTGCCATTTGTATAAATATTAGAAGCAAAGGACCAACAAACTGGTTCTGCTATTGGCTGGTTATATAATCCTACACAAGTCAGGAAATTCTGTGCCTCAGTTTTCTCTTCTGTAAAAGAAAAGCATTGTAATCCACTCATTGTAAGGCAGTCTTGCAGGTTTAAGAATCTGTGAGCCAATGAATAATCTCACTCTGGACTAGTAATGTCTTCACTTATTTGAAGATTTACAGTACTTTGGTACCTTCCTTCCCTCCATGAAAATAACATTGGAGAAATGGATTAGTAAATTCTGATACAGGAATATAATAAAATAGACAACAATTCCAAATGATGTTTGCAAGGACGTAGTAATAATGCAGGAAATACTTTTTTATGCTGTTAACTGAACAAATCAAAACAAGATCGTATATATGATATTATCACAATTATATGTGTTTTTAAGTTACACAACAGCAAAACAGTGGTTGACTCTGAGAATTGGGATCATGGATTTTTTTATTGTTTTTTTTTTTAATTTTCTTCTTTGAACTGTTCTCTATTTTCCATGAAAAAAAAAATCCACTTTATTTTCAAGGAAAATAAATAAGCTTTGTCTTTAAAAAAGATTTATGACCCTGGTACTTTGCAAGTACCTGAAAATTTATGCATTTAGCAAACATAGGCTACTAGACTCTGCTCAGAATATAAATGAGCTCTGATCATGTAGAATGTATGTCATGTTTCTTCCAAATTCCAGTTATTACTTAACAAATATTTTTGCCCTTGACTCTGGTGCTAGAAAAATCCAATCACTAGAGTATGAGGTTGGAGCTGAGAAGTGGGGTCTTTTACAAGAGCCATGAGCCATATCGTTCTCAGCAACCAGTTTGAATCCCTACATAGGGTAGGGCACATGGTAGACAACAAATAAACCAGATCAATTGACTGACTCACGCCCAAAAAACATCTGGCTTCAGCTTTTCCCTTATGCCATTTGTCAGGACTGCAGAGCCGGGGCCTCTGTCCAAGCCAAGTGGAACTTACTGGCCCATGGACTCCTAATTGAAGATGTAGGCTTGAAAAACAGGAGTCAGAGTACCTACACCATAGATGGCAAGTACATAGGTCGTGAGCTACCTGATATTTGCTTCCATTTCTCTACAAATATTACTGGTGGATAAATGCTCAGATAATTTGTCTCTGAAACAACCTCAGAGTCTTGGAAACAGCAGTCACTACCAACAAATGGGAGCTGACATGTGAAAAGAATCTAATTTGCCATCTCTCTCGGGGAAGACTTGGTAATCATGTAGCAATGGCTTTGGAGGAGCAAATGAAAGGTATTTGATGAATAAATGGATGAATAGATGAGAATCTTTTAGTAAAAAGGTTTTGACAACTCTACAGACTTCAAAATTTTAATTGAAGATAGAGGGAAGATCCATATTAAGGTGGCTTCCTCACATACTTGGCAAGTTAACACAGGTTGTAGGCAGAGGGCCTCAGTTCCTTCAAAGATGGACCTCTTCCCAGGACTGCTTGTGTCCTCATGACATGGCAGCTGGCTTCCTCCTGAGCCTCGGATTCAAGAGGGCACAAGGCAAAAGCCACAGTGATTTTCATAGCCTAGCCTCAGAAGTCATGCTCTGTCCTTTCCTCTATACCCCACTGGTTATATAGGTCAGGACTCATACACAAGAGTATGAGAACATGAGGTAGGCAACACTGGGGCCATTTTGGAGGCTGGCTACCATAGAAGTTGCTATAGGAAATTTAAAGATGTGTGACAACCTCAATCCTTGCTCTCAAGGAGCTAATCATGTAGCTGAAGGGACCCCATATATGCAAAAGACAAAAACAAAAACAAAAACAAAAAAATCAATCTAGTTAAGGAAAGAGTAAACCAAAACCGCTAGGTCTCACCAATACATATGTTCTGTTTCTTGCTGGATATACAGCTACACTTCATATCATGTCCTCCTTGGGTCTTAGTATAGCCATGAAACTAGTTTTGGAAATGAGAAGTAAAAGGAGATAATATGTGTCACCTCTCAGCTGAGGTGGCAAAAAACAGCTTTATCATCTTCATGTCCATTCTCCTTTATTTGATGACTCTGGAACATAGAGAACTGGTATAAAATAGGGCTCCAGTTTCTCTTTTTTTACATGTAAATATCCAGTTTTCCCAATATCATTTTTTGGAGAGATCATCTTTTCTCCATTGAGTGTCCTTGGCTCACTCATCAAATATTAGTTGACTATATATGTAGTGGTTTTTTCCGGGCTCTCTATTCTATTCCATTGACCTATGTGTCTGTCTTTATGCCAATGTCATACTATTTTGATTACTGTAGCTTCATAATATGGTTTGTAATCAGGAAGTGTGGTGCCTTTTGCTTTGTCTTCTTTCCCAAGATTGCTTTTGCTATTTGGGGTCTTCTGTAGCTCCACACAAATTTTAAAATTGCTTTGCTATCTCTGTAAATAATGCCTTTGAAATTATGATAGGTGTTTCATTGAATCTATAGATGACTTTGGTAGTATGTATTTTGGATGCTACAATATTAATTTTTCCAGTCTATGAACATAGAACATCTTTTTATTTACCTTCAATTTCTTTCATCAATGTTTTACAGTTTTCAGTGTACAGATATTTTACCTCCTTGGTTGAATTATCCCAGAGTATTTTATTATATTTGATGCTATTGTGAATGGCATTACTGTCTTAATTTCTCTTTCTGATAGTCTGTCATTAAAGTATAAAAATACTACTGATTTTTTATGTTGATTTTATATCCTGCAACTATACTGAATTTGTTTATTGGTTCTAAAAGTTTTTTTATGAGGTCCTTAGGGGGTTCTAAGTATGAAATTATACCATCTGTAAACAGAGACAATTCTACGTCTTCCTTTCTGATTTGGATGCCTTTAATTTCATTTACTTACCTCATTGCTCTGGCCAGGACTTTTAGGACTATGTTGAATAGAAGTGTTAAGAGTGGGTATTCTTGTCTTATTACTCATCTGACAGGAAAAATCTTTTTGCCTTTTTACTATCAAGTATGATGTTAGCTCCAAGCTTGTAATATAGGGCTTTTATTAAGTTGCTTCCATACCCAATTTTTTGAGAGTTTTTTTTTAATCATGAAAGGCTGTTGAATATTTCAAATGGTTTTTAGATATGTTGTGATGATCATATGATTTTTATCTTTCTGTTAACATGATGTATCACATTTATTGATTTCTGTGTGTTGAACTATCAATGTATCTCAAGCATGAAATCCACTTGATTATGGTGTCTAATTCTTTTAACATGAATTTGAATTTGGTTTGCTAGTATTTTCTTGAGAAATTTAATCCTGTAGTTTTATTTTCTTGCAGTGTCCTTCTTTGGCTTTGATATCAGGATAATGTTGACCTCATTTGGGAGTTTGTAAGTGTTTCCTCTTCAAATTTTTGAAATAATTTGAAAAGGATCTAGATCTGGGCTTTTCTTTGTGTTTGATTACTTATTTAATCTACTTACTCATTGACCTATTCAGATTTTCTATATATTTCTTCGTGACTCAGTCTTGGTAGGCTGTATGTTTCTAGAAATGTATTTCTTCAAGGTTGTCCAGTTTATCGGCATGTAATTGTTTGTGGTCATCTTATGACCCTTTGCATTTCTATGGTATCAGTGTAATAGCTCCCTTGCATTTATAATCTTTTGAGTATCCTCTTTTTTTCTTGGTTAATCTAGCTAATGTCTTGTCAACTACGTTTATCTTTTCAAAGAAACAACTCTTAGTTTTATTCATTTTTTCTATCATTTTTCTATTCTCTATTTCATTTATTTTTGCTCTAATATTTATTATTTCCTTCTTTATTATAATGTAGGCTTAGTTCTTTTTTTTCTAGTTCTTTGAGTTGTAATATTAGGTTGCTCATATGTTTTTTATCTTAATGTATGTGTTTATTACAATAAACTTACCTCTTAAAACTGCTTTAGCTGTACCCCATAAGTTTTGGTACGTTGTGTTTCCATTCTTATTTGCCTCAAGATATTTTTTATTTCCCTTGATTTCATCTTTGATCAATTAATTGTTCAAAAGTGTGTCATTTAATTTACATGTATATGTTAATTTTACAGTTTTCCTCCTGTTATTGATTTCTGGTTTCATACCACTGTGGTCAAAAAGATACTTAGTATGATTTCTATTCTTGAAATTGTTGAGACTTGTTTTTTGACCTAACATAGGATCTTTCCTAAAAAATGTCCTATGTGTGCTGGAGTAGAATGTGCATTTTTCTGCTGTTGGATTCTTGGTCTAGTCTGCTGTTTAAATTCTGTATTGAATTCTTCAGTTCAGTTATTGTATTCTTTAGCTTTAGGATTTCTATTTGATTTTTTTATGTTTCTATTTTTCTGCTTAACTTCTCATTTTGTTCATGTATTGTTTTCCTGATTGTATTTAGTTGTCTATGTGTGTGTTCTTGTAGCCAGTGAACTTCTTTAAGAGAACTATTCTGAATTCTTCATCAGGCAATTAATGGAACTCCAATTCTTTAGGGACAGTTATTGGAGCTTTATTGGTTTCCTTTGGTGGTGTCATGTTACCTGATTCATCATGACCCTTATGTTGGTATCTGCTCACTTGAGTAAGCAATCTCCTCTTGCAGAATTTACAGGTTCATCTTATGAGGGAAAGACCTTCATCATTCAGCTCAGCGTGGGGTATTGGACAGGTCAGCTGGTAGCCTCATAGGCAAGAAGGGCTTGCTACTGGGTCTCCAGTTGGGCTGGGCCATACTGCCCATGTTCAGATGTGGGGGTTTTGGGGTGCTGCTAGCTATGCTCTCCAATCAGATGGAGTCACCAGCTGGGCTCTGCCATCATCTCTGGTCACGTGGGACCTCAAGTTGTGCTTCCCGACAAGATGGTGCCACTGGCTGGAGTCTATGTTCAGGTGGGGCTGCAGGCAGGTTTTTGTGATTGCACAGGGCCTCAGGCTGGGCTTCATGATTGGGTAGGCTGCTGGCTGTACTTTGCTATTAGGTAGGGTCACTGGCTGGCTTCTGTTGCCTGGCAGGGCCTCCAAATACAGCTTACAGTTGAGTGTAGCTGGAGGCTGTGCTCTGTGGTTGGGCATCGCCACTGTCCAAGCCCCCCTTTTCAGGTGAAACTGTAGGCTGTGCTCTGAGATTGGATGAGCTCACTGGCTGGGCTCCATGGCTAGGCAATACAGTATGCTGGTCTCTGATACTTATTAGGGTCACTGTTCATATTCTCTGGTCATACAGGGCCATATGCCATGGTCAATAGTTGGCTCCCTGCCCAGATAGAGCTATAGCATGGACTTTATGACTAGTACTGCTATTGACTGGGGACCTAAATTAGGCAGAAATGCCAGCTGGGCAACCAGGAGCCACAGGCTGGGATCTGCTGATAGGCAAATCCACCTGCTAGGATCTCTGCTTGGGCACCACTGCAAGCAAAACTTGGTCCACCAAGATCTGAATGCTAGTTGCTATAAGCCCCAACACCCTTTGCCACCTCTGTCTAAGTCCCAGTGGTTAAGCCCAGCAGATTCCCTCAGTGATTTCCATGAAGTGAAGCATCCTGCAGCACTAAGGAAACTGGATGTCTGCTCTAAACTCTCTTTTCCCCACTGAAGAAACTGCAGTGTGGGATGGGCGTTGCTCCGGGGGTGGCATCTGTGCTGGTCTGGGGCACAGATATCAACATGAAACTGCTCCTCTTACTTTTCTAATGTGGTCCTTTCCGGTGTCTGTTGTCTAGGGGGTGCTTCAGCCTCACCCAAGGATTCTGGGATCTTCACAATGGAGCCTTGTCCGTAGGTAGTTGCGTGTGGGTCTCCTTGTGAGGGGAACTAAAGTCTGAAAAGGTTGCTACTATGATGATGTTAAAACATTGAAAGTTCTGAAGAGTAGTGGCTAGGAATTTTATAGAATGTCTCTCAATTCAGGTTTTCTGGTGTTTTCTCATGATTTGACTAGGGTGGCGGGTTTGACAAATGGATACCACAGAAATGAACTGCCTTCTTATCACATCATATCACAGGGTAGATGTCATCAACATAATTCACCCCTGGTGTTGTTCACCTTGCTCACTTTGGTCAGGTGGTGTTTGTCAGATTTCTCCACTGTGAAGATTCTGTTTTTCCCTTTCCATTCGTAGACTTTGGGAGCAACTCACTAAGTCCAGACCACACTAAAAAGGAGGGGAGTTATACTCTCCTTTCTGGAAAGGAGAATATCTACATATATTATTTGGAATTCTTCTGTAAGAAGACTATTCTCTCACATTTGTTTGTTTTCTTGCTGATTTGCTCAGTCATTTATTAATATCAATGGGGACACATATATATATTTATTTTACTATTTCAGTTGTGTGATGTAATGATATCTTTAACATAAAGTTCAAAAATGCCTGCTTGGGTTATATAATAAACTAAGTGCAGTCTTAGCCTTGACTGTAAACTCTTCCAGAGAGGAGAATGTACCCTACTCCACTCATCATCTACATCAGCTCAAATGTCACCTTCCAGAGGCTTTCATTGACTATTCCATCTAAACGAGTTCTCCCCTCACTGCCACCAGTCACTTTCATATTATTCTGTTAAATTTCCCTTCTATACTTGCTGCTACTAGTTTTCTTAATTTACTTGTTTATCATGTCTTTTCTTACCGGAGTAGCAGCTGCCCAAGATCGGGAATCCTGTGTTTCTTGTTTACCTCTGTAGCCCCAGTGGCTCACACAGTATCTGGCATATAGAGGGTACACAGTAAATGTTAATTGGATAAATCAATAAATCTTCATATTTCTCACTATGCCTAATGGCTGGCCTTTGAGGGATCAATAACTCTTTACTAAATGAATGGCATGTGACTCTCTCAGTGCATACTAGATATAACTAAAATACACTATTTATAAAATTATGATTGGTAAAAGTAATTTTTCAGGACAACATTGACATTACAAATCAAAATAACAAACATGGAGCAAGTCCTCCCTGTCAGGCCACCGATTTAACTTCCAAATTCATGTTCTTCCTATAAACACTGGAAAAGACAGGGTTCTCTGAGCTCACAACAGCTGGCTAAGGAGAAAGAGTGGAAACAGAGGGAATTGTCTCAGGTGCTGAGGGTATCTGGCTCATGCTTCATTAACAAAGCAGGCCACTGAGATGAGCTGGGTGGTCAGAAAATAAAAAGACTGGCATAGGATGAATCAAGAAAGAAAAAAGAGAGAGTTGGCCAAGATAGCCAACGACCTAAATTTTAGTTCAGTGTGGGTGAGCCATTTTAAGCCTGATGGAGCATTTACCCAGCCTAGAAAGAAGGAAATCTGAGAAGCAACATCCCTTTCCCTAGAGACGTGTATGCAGCCTGACCAAAATTTGGACATTTCCCCCAGGTTGTTTGGTAAAAACTACCAACTGCTGACATTTAAGAGAAATAAAATCTGATGAGGCAGTGTAAATGCAGTGTGAGTGATTTGCTTTTCCCCATAACCGAGTGGATAAACATGATTATTTACCTAATAAAGAATTCGTTGATGTTCCTAAAACAATCTATTAGTTCAATAAATGGTTATAAAATTATGATTTATATGAACTTAGTTAATAAATATACTGAGCAGCCTCTGTCCATTTATCATTGATTTCCATGTGTTTGTACAGACAGCTGAGTTCTTTCTTTTCCTCTGAATGCTGCATTTGCAGAAAAAGCAGGATTGAATTTAAAACATGAAATAATCATTAAAACCTCCTAGGTAAATAGCTACTCATTGCTCATATGCTGTAGAATCAGGGTCAGCATCCAGTAATGAGAGCTTTTCCCACTTTCTGTCTTTTGGAGAAGAAACTGACCCAGGGTATAACATCACCCCACACTCTATGCCAGAGTTGAGGAAGAGAGGAGAAAAAAATCTTTCCTTCATGATCATTTCTTACCAAAAGTACTCATCAAGGCATCAAAGATAAGCTTCATAAAAAACTAAGAATAAAAATCTCTTATCTGATCTCAGATATGAAAAGCAGTTCTGAGTTATGTTATGTGTTGTGCTATTCGTTAAATTGTGCCCCCCTAAATTCATATGTTGAAACCCTACTCCCAATGTGATGGTGCTTGGAAATGGGGTGGTTAGGAGATAATTAAGCTTATCAGGCCATAGTGCGGGGTCCTTGTGATGGAATTAGTGTCCTTAGAGAAGAAAAACTAGAGAGTTCTCTCTCTCCTTCCTCTCCTCTCCTCTTCCCTCCTCTCCCTTCCCCTCCCATTCTCTCCTCTCCCCTCCTACTTCTCTCTCTCTCTTTCTCTCTTTTTCCCAATGTGAGGACACAAGAAAAAGTCAGCCAGTCAGCCATCTGAATGCCAGCCAGAGAGCCCTCATCAGAACCTGAATGTTGTTGGACCTTTATCTTAGACTTCTCAGCTTTTAGAACTGTGAGAAAATAAACTTATGTTATTATAGCAGCCAAAGATGACTAACACAGGCTGTCCTAATTCATTAGTACACCTCATCAGCTTGTTCTCTTTGCTATGTCAAGTTTCTAAAGAATCATTTTTGAAATCAAATGCTTTTTTAAAAATTACGTTATTGATTATGCTGTTACAGTTGTTCTGATTTTTCCCCTTTTGCCTGCCTCTACCCAGCACTCCCACATCTTCAGGCAATCCCCCCCCCATTGTTCATGTCCGTGGGTCATGCGTATAAGTTCTTTGGCTACTCCATTTCCTATACTGTACTTTACATCCTCATGGCTATCAACAGCTTTTATAGAATAACTTTAAGTGGCAGTAAGACAGTGATCCCCTTTCATGAGAAGTATGTAAACAGATCCTCAATGACCATCTCTGAGAAATATTTTGAAGAATGTGTGGAGCAGATGGAGGGTTGACTTGTGTACCATGTGGATGCCAGTAGATATTGAGAACATGCAATTAAAATAAATTAAAGTAACACATAAATTAGGTGAAAGCATCTGGACACTTACTGGGAAGGTGAGGGAAGAGGACATGAACTATAATTGGGAGGCAATCTACTCCACATGCTGAAAAGGTAGGGAAAGAATTCTTACCAAAATAGATTAACGTTTCAAGAGTTTTTGAATGAAGGGAGCAGAGACAGAGCTGTCACTACTCTAACCACTATTCCTTAGGCCTTATTTTGTCCATGTCTTCCCACCCAACATCCAACTTCCTATAGCTGCATCTCTCTGTCCTGAATGAACTTAGTGACTTATTCCTAATGAATAGAAATATGGCAGAAATGACACATGTAAGACTTGTGAAAGTAGGTCATGAAAGGTTTTGTGGCTTCCTTCTTGCTCTCTCCCTGGATTAGTCATTCTGGGGGAAACCAGCTGCCAAGTTACAAGGACATTCAAGCACCTGTGAAGCTGACCACAGAGTGAGGAGCTGAGGCCTCCTGCCAAGAGCCTCCTGAATGAGGCACCTTGGAAGTGGAACTTCTAGCTTCAGTCAAACCTACAGATAATCGCAGCCCCTGGCAACTCCCCAGTTGCAACCACGTGAGCCAGAACCATCTATCTAAGCCGCTCCCAAATTCCTGACTACCCCAAAAAATGTTTATTGTTTTGAGCCACTACATTTTGAGGGTAATTTGTTACACAACAGATAACTAAAATAGTGAGACTAAGCTAAAATACAGAGAATGAGAAATAAGGTCAAAGGCCTGAGAGACAAGGAGCGAGACCACAAGTGGTTCATATTTTTTAAACAAAAATTAGGATCACTGTGTATGGTATTTTGTGGATGACTTTTTTTTTTTACTGAACTTCTGATTAATATAATTTATTAATCGTAATTCTTGGATCATGACACATACTCATCCTTCATGTACCATGGCCCTCTTTTAATTTATGTGTTTTTAGTAATATAATGTACATGCATGAGCCCAGCTTCCAACTCAAAACTTAGAATATAACTAATCATTTACATTTATCTACACATAATTATGTGCACACGGGTGAGAATTATTTACTTAAGAGTATATCCTGTGGTTTCATCTCATTAAATGCATTTCTATGTAAATTTTTTATGTCTACATAGAATTCCATCATGGATGTGTCAAAATTTGTTTCACCAGTTCCTCCTTATTATTGGATGTTTAAAATATTTGTAGACTTCATACTCTTTTGAGAGTACTCATTCTCCTTCATCTTGAATAACAATCACTGTTCTATGCATGGCAGTTTCCTCCCTCCTCACAAGAATTATCTAGTAATTTCTTGGTCATTCCTCTCCCTCAATAAAACATAAGCACATGCCTTTTTCACCCCAACTGCTGAAATCTCCTGATATTACCTCAAGTTCCACATGAATAACCTGTCAAATATCCTGACCTCTCAAATCCTTGCTCTTCCCATATCCAATGTTTCCTTCTATGCTACACTTGGACACATTCCTGACTTTATTATCACCAGAGACCACACTACATGTAAGATTGAGAATTCAAACAATAGGAACCAAAAATGAAAGCTACTGGGTTTTCGTTGTGCTGGTCCACATAATGGGCACAGCTGAAAAACTAGATGGAGCAGAGCAAGACTTGATTGATTTTGCTATAAAGGGCCCAAAGCTCTTCCCTACAGAACACAAGCGATCTGGCAGATAAAGATAAAAGGGAGAGAAATGCATTCGAATTGCAGGCCACCATTCTAGAAGGTCGTGCTGTAGCAAAGGTGAGAAGGGAGGTGCTAGGGAAAGTGGTAAGCAAAGGGAATTTATGTCTCACTGTGATAAGAAATATAACTCTTCTTTTGTCCCTTTCAAGGTATTTTAGTGAAAAAATTTAAATGCCTTTGATGCTTTCCTGAATGTTGGATGAATATTTGTTTTGAATGCAGCACGATGCTGAGGCTGGCAACTCAGCAGTCCACCATCATTCAAGGTCCATACACAGCCCCATCTCCAGGCCACCTTCCCACTTACTTTCCATACAGGGAAAATTCTTTTACTTCATTGAGTTCTGAAATCTCTTCGATCATGTCCTATGTTCTCTATATTCATCAGTCCCATTCCTGCTTTAAATTCTTCTCAACTTCAGTTTCTATAGTCCAGCAATATAATCACTCTCAACCTTTATAACCTTGGGTTGATGTCCTCAGAAGGCCTTCTCTATGTTAGTATGATGTAACTGAATGATGCTGCAGAAATTCCCAGAATGCAGAAGATTTTGTCATTGTAAGTATATGACCACTACCTTCAAATGATACTCAGTACTGCCGGTAATTCCACTGACTTGCTGATCTTGACTTCACTCTCTCAGTAAGAACCATTTTATACCTTTTTCATACAAGGTTGTATCTGGGCTCTCTGTCTCTACTTCATTGAGGAATTGAGGTCATCATTTATCAACTCACCCATCTTCCTATCTCCAAATCTATATGACTTCCTCCATTAATATCCATAACTCTCCCCAATTAGTTCCAACAGAAAAAATGTCCCTCAAAATGCACTCTATCTATAATCCCTTTCTTTCTGTTACCAAGTCTTCTGCATTCTCAGGCATCCTTGGATATCCATGCATGCTGTAGGCTAAGGGAATGGCACCCTCTGGAGTTGAGCATCATTTGTGGCAGAGGAGCTAGTACCTTCCCATCATTAACTCAAGACAAAAGAAATAACTACTATTACAATGAATCTTTTCTGAACCCACAATTACTTTCAAGTCCTATCATCTTGTTCTTCTCCATGATCAAACATTTCAAAATTTTTCTACTCAATCCCATTCACCCTTCATTTTTATTTTCATATTTTATAGATACAAAATATGTAGAGAACAACATACTAAACACCTATGTACCCAGAACCTAGTTTAAGAAATAAAATAGTATGCATATATTTTAAATCTACTACATACTCCTCATGAATATCAACTCCTTTCCCTCCTCTAGGAAGTTAACTACTATTCTGAACATGGTGTTTATCACTCATGTATTTTCTGATTCTTTCTCTCCTGTGGGTTGTTATTAAACATGTACATATACTTTATTTAAATGATTTTATAATGGATGTAGTTTTTACCTCATCTTTTTTACTCAACATGATGTTTGTGAAATTCACCTATGCCTTTAAAGATAGACTAGTTTATTAATTTTGACTGTTGTACAGCTATTTGTTTCCCTAATCATGGACATCATTTTCTGCTACAAGCAATGTTATTCAAACATTCTTGTAAATGATTCCATGAGCACATTAGATATGTGGGGAGAATAGATATATAGAAGGGGAACTACCGGGTGGTAAAGTATGTGCACCTTAAACTTTACCAAGTAGTGCTGGGTTCCTTCCCCAGCCTCAGGGAATGTGAGTTACCAAAAATCTATATCCTTACAAAGTAATATAGTCAAAGTTGAAACTTTTTCATTCTGATAGGTGTGAAATGTATTTCACCACAATTTTAGTTTTACACTGGATTTTCTTCAATGTTAAAAAGACTGTATATCTCATATCTTCATTGACAACTTGGCCGATTAACTACCTATTCACGTTTATTGCCCATTTTTTAATTCAGTTGTCTGTATTTTAATTACTGACTTTTAAGTATTTTTATATATTCTAACATTTATCCTGGAACTGTTATACATGTTACATAAGTCTTTTTCAAATCTATTATTTTTTAACTTTTTATGGTATCTTTTGCTGCGTAGAAGTACTAATTATAATATAATTGTCTGTCCTTTATTATTCATCCTATTTGTATTTTGTTTAATAAACTCTTCCCTACCTTAAAGTCATAAATATGTATTTTCCCATTTTGCCTTCTAATAATATAGTTTTCTTTCACATTTAAGTCTTTCATGCAAATGAAAGGCTCTCATTTTTGGAAAAAAATCTTTTCTGTTTATTATTAATAGTATTATGGATTTTTTATTATTTTCTATGGGTAATAAATTGTTCCAGATTATTTATTGATTTATGCATTCTTTCTCTATGGAGGCAATACTAATCCTGTCCAGTATCGTGTCTCATATATATGGTTTGTGCCATATACACCATATATATGGTGTTTTTTTATGTTTCTTCATTGGTCCTTCTATTTATTATTTTGTCAACACTAAGCTGTCTTAATTACTATCCACTGAATTCTGTGATATCACCAATATCCTACTGACTATAACTGATAAAAAAGAAACAGAAGTTTCATGTCATTAACCTAATAATGTCTTAATATTAAGTAATTAATCTTACGTGCCCACCTTGTTCTTTTACAAAATTGTTTTTGTTAATCTTGGCTCTTTACTTTCATTACAGACTTCAGAATTCATTTGTCAAGTTTCTTATAAAGAAAACTAAAACCTGTTATAATTTTTATCAGAGTTTTTAAGTTACTTTTGGTATTAATGACATTTTACAGTATTGGATTTTACTTTTCATGAACACATATTCTTTTTAATTGAATAAGGTCTTTTTAAATGTTTTTTCGAAACATTTTATAAACTTCTCTATAAGTTTTTAAACATATTTCTTTAGATTTATTATTCAGTAAAATAGCTAGATAGCCCTCAATAAACTGTTTATTTGTATGTCATTATTTCTTGCAAAAACACATTTTTGATAACACAATTATTTTTAAATAAACATCAAAGCCTCTGTAGACAATAAAATACATCTTAAAATTCAAATTATTAGTATTAAATATACATTTTATTTTTTAGGCATTTTTAACTGCCAACATTTCTTTCTTTTTTGCAGCCAAAATCATCAGTATATCTGAATTTATAGCATTCCAGCTCTGGCCAAAATACCTGATTTATAACTCTATTCTTCACTCTTAATTTATACATCAGGGAAAGATTAACTCTATCACAGACTCATGGTTCCTTGGTTAAAAGAGTTTTTAATTGTACCAAGAGTCTGGGTTACCTTTTTGTTTGGCACACCAGAATGTTTCTTCTTCACACTCAATGGTGAAAAGCTGAAAGCCTTTCTTCTAAGATCAAGAATAAGTCAAGGATGTCCACTCCCACCACCTCCATTCAACATAGTATTGGAAGTCTAGCCAGAGTATTAAGGTACAAAATATGCACAAAATGTCTACATCACTAATCAGAGAAATGTAAATCAAAACCACAATGAGATATCACCTCACACCTGTTAGAATAGCTATTAACTTAAAGACAAGACAAAAGGTATTGGCAAGACGGTATAGAAAAGGGAACTAGATGCAGTGTCAGTGGGAATGTAAACTGGTGCAGCCACTACATAAAAGAGTTTGGAGGTTCCTCAAAATTTTAAAAATAGACCTACCTTATGACCCAGCAATTCCACTTTTGGGAATCTACCCAAAGAAAATATGAAAACATTGTCTCAAAAAGATGTATGCATCACCATGTTTGTTGTAGCATTATGAATAGCCAGGATACGTAAACAACCTAAATGTCCATTGACAGATGAGCATACATATATGAAGGAGACACAACAAAACAAAACACAGAATTATCTTCTGGAGGGTAGACCCCTTGTAACAGTTTTCCTCCAATTGGTGAGTGTCCAGGAACCCATCTGTATCAGTGATCAATATACCAGCTGGCATTGTTGTGAGAGGTTGTGTTGGGCTTTAGCGAATTTTTTTTGAAGACTCTTTCAACACATTTGTCCATTTCATGATGGGTGATTTATGAGCGCACCTGCCCACACTACACTGAGTGTTCAACAGTTTTTGACCAAAACAGCATGACTCCTGTGCCCCACCCTCCCATGCACCAGATCTTGCCCGGAGTGTCTTTTCTTTGTCTCCCTGAATGAAAAAAAAGTCCTTAAAGGGAAAAATTTTGCCAATGTGGAAGAGCCAAAACAAAAAACAGCAGAAGCACTATAAGGCATCAAAATTGTCCAGATCAAAAACTGTTTTAAGCAGTGGAAAAAAGTCTCAATAGGTGTATTGCATCAAATGGAAAGCACTTTGAAGGTAATTGATGTTTAAACATGTAAAAATAAATACACAATTTTTATAGATAAATTTTGGGGCAGTTTGGGGGCCCCCTCCTGTGTGTGTATTCATCATACAATGAATTGTTATTCAGCCATTAAAAATGAAATCTTGCCATTTGTGACAATATAAATGGACATCAAGAGCATTATGCTAAGTGAAATAAGTCAGACAGGGGAACACAAATACTGAATAATCTCTCTGTGGCATCTAACAAAAAGGACTCATAGATATAGAGAACAACAAAAATAAAACCCAAATTACTGGTGGTTGCCTGAGGTAGTGGGTGGGAGTGGGAGAAATGGGTGAAGTGGGTATACATTTATTAAATAGAAAAAATTTACATATTATATTATTATACTAGCTTATGTATATTATATATTTATATAAATTATATATGCTAATTTTAATGAAAGTAAGTTAGCACAAATAGGGAGGAAGTTGGACATAGCCCAGCTTCACTGCACAGAACCATCCAGCCCTTCAATAGAAAGATATATTTTTGCTGAAGAGTATAGACTCCGAAGTCCTCAACGTCCATCCACGTTGTTGCAGATGGCAAGATATCATTGGCTGGCTCCACTACTTCCCAGCTTTATATCCCCTAAGCCTATTGTCTAACCACTCTTTGCCTTAGGTTCCTCACCTGTTTAATAGGGTAAATAACAGTACCTACTTCCTGGAGTCATCAAAGGGATTATAACAGGCCCTAGCACCTACTCAGCACTGCATAACCGCTAGCTAGTAATATTGTTTTCTATTACTTTGGTCTCTACATTCTCTTATACACAGCCAACTGCACCTAATTGGGCTAAAGTATTTTGAAGTGTGCAAATACTTTGGACACAAAGATTGGTATAGCTGACACCCTACACCCCCAGTAAATGAGCTCATCTCAGCTACCAATAAGTTGCTTGCTAGATGCTTTGAAAACTCATAAAGAATGCAAAGAAGCAAAGAGAGTAACTAGTAAGTCATTAACTTTTTCATTTGTCCTAATGAAAGTTATTAGATAATGAAGTTGTTTAGCAATAATCAAGTAATAGTCTGGGGCAGTGGATACCTTGGTAGATTTTAATAAGAGAGGGAAATGCAGTCACAGCTAATGAGAATTTTCTATACTTAACTGGCCCTCCATGACACTTAGCTGAGATGGTCCTAATTATTTCATTCCAGGAGTTTTCTGGGAGATACTGGCACTTAACATATAGCTAAGATCATACACTGCCAGTTTCCACAGTTGAATCTGCTAGAGCAAAACAGTAGAGGACTTGCTAGGAGGCCCAGCTGGCTCTGCTTGAGTGCCAGTACGCAATACCTGGGGGTTGCCATCCTGGATCCATAACCTTGGTTACTGGGATAGGCTAATGGTTCTATGCCATTCTTCCCGAGCCTTCAGACATAGTCTAGAAAACATTACAAGAACTTCCAGACTTCTGGCCAAGATGGAGGCGTAGGTGGACACACTGTGCCTCCTTGCACAACCAAAATTAAGGACAACAAAAATTTAGAAACAAGAAAACAACCAGAACTGATAGAAAATTGAACTGTACAAAAGTCCAACAACCATTCATCCAGACTGGTAAGAGGGGCGGAGTCGCAGCAGGAAAATGTGGAGGTTGGTGAACCCGGGTGCACAAGCAGCAATGGCTCACAGATCCCAGGCACACAGGCAGCAGCTAGCAGAACCCAGGCACAGGATGGCAATGGTGCAGACCCAGTGAGGCCATGCAAGGTGGCTGGCTGACCAGGTACTCCCACATTTGCATGTAGATAATCCAGGCAAAGGGGATGTGGTGGAAGGGACTGGAATCCAAGAGAGAGCAGAGCAAGCGCCATTGTTCCCTCTTGGATCCCGCCCCCACATATAGCATCACTACCCAGCAACTGGGTTGCCCTGCCCCTTACTAAGTAACAGCCATGACCAGACCAAAAAAAAAAAAAAAAAAAAAAAAAAAAAGGCTCAAATGGGAGAACAGATCAAGGCCCCAGAGCCAATACATCTACACGACCAAGAGACAGCCAACTTATCAGATGCACAGTTCAAAGCCTTGCTGGTCAGGATGCTCACAGAATTGGTTGGTTTTGCTCACAAATTAGATGAACGAATGAAGGCTACAATAAGTGAAATGAAGGAAAATGCACAGGGAACCAATAATGATGGGAGGAAAACTGGGACTCAAATCCATGGAGTGGACCAGAAGGAAGAAACAAACAACCAAACAGAAAAAAAGGAAGAAACAAGAATTCAAAAAAAATGAAGAGAGGCTTAGGAACCTCCAGGACACCTTTAAATGTCCCAACATCCGAATTATAGGGGTACCAGAAAGGGAAGAAGAAGAGCAACAAGTGGAAAAGTTATTTGAACAAATAATGAAGGAGAACTTTCCCAATCTGGCAAAGGAAATAGTCTTCCAGGAAGTCCAGGAAGCTCAGAGAGTCCCAAAGAAGGTGGACCCAAGGAGGAACTCACCAAGGCACATCATAATTACATTAGCCAAGATTAAAATGAAGGACAGAATTCTAGAAGCAGCAAGGGATAAGGGGACAGTCACCTACAAAGGAGTTCCCATCAGTCAGCTGATTTCTCAAAAGAGACCTTATAGGCAAGAAGGGGCTGGAAAGAAGTATTCCAAGTCATGAAAGGCAAGGACCTACATCCAAGATTGCTCTATCGAGCAAAGCTTTCATTTAGAATGGAAGGGAAGATAAAGCACTTCTCAGATGAGGTTAAGTTAAAGGAGTTCATCATCACCAAGCCCTTATTATATGAAATGTTAAAGGGACTTACCTAAGAAAAAGAAGATAAAAATATGAGAATAAAAAGACAGCAAACTCACAGATATTAACAACCACACCTAAAACAAAAGCAAAGTAAGCAAACAAGTAGAACAGGAACAGAAACACAGAAATGGAGATCACATGGAGGGTTAGCAACAGGGGAGTGGGAGGAGGAGAGAGGGGGAAAAGGTACAGAGAATAAGTAGCATAAACAATGGGTAGAAAATAGACAGGGGGAGGACAAGAATAGTGTGGGAAATGTAGAAGCTAAAGAACTGATGACACATGGACATGAACTAAAGGGGGGAATGTAGGTAGGAAGGGGTGTGCAGGGTGGAGGAGAATGATGGGGGAGAAATAGGACAAATATAATAGCATAATCAATAAAATATATTTTTAAAAAATAAATAAATAATCCCCCCAAAAAAAGAACTTCCAGGTGACCCAGTCCCCACAATAATCCTTTATAGGTAAACACAGCAGGGACAGGGGGCAGATCAATTCTGTATTCCGCACCTCCCAGCATATGCAGGCTGCATTAGCTGTGAGGACCCACTCCCAAGGTAGAGGACTTCCAAACAACACTACTAAAAAGAAATACGGAGAGAATATCCTACAGCTAGAAAGAACCTGGCAAAATCAAAGCCCTAAAAGAACAGGTTGGTCTCAAGATATGCTTAGAGGGAATACCAAAGTTTCTGGAAGGCCAGATGGTTAACATAAAGCAATAGGGAGAGGGTAGGTCAGTGGGAAAATAGAATGTCCTATCTCAAGGGCCTGCAACTGATCAGCTGTAGAGGTGCTGTTCTACAAACAGGGCCCAAGGCTAATCTAATTCTTCAAGAGAAGCCAGAGATCAAGTTGTTTTCTGACCTCTCTCAATTTTTAAATGTTGGTTAAAAAAGCTGACCCAGAACTCATAATTGCTGGTCATACTTGGCTTGTGCCTGCCAATTTCCACCTATGTTTTAGAACATGTATTTTTCATCCTTTTGTACCCCATCATGGTGTGACAGCCTAGGGCAAGGCTGTGGTGCCTGTGACCAATGGGCATTTTACTATGGCAGCAAGTGGCAAGAAAGGACTGCTAGAATAACACACTTCCTGATGGTTTATGCACAACAAGAAGCTGAAGGCTTCCAGGGACACTCACCTTAACCTGCAGGATGTCCCCATCAGCACTCCATCCGTGTCTTGGAAGAATGGGTTTGATGCTCAGGGAACAAACAGTAAGGCTCTGCTGGAATGTTTTAGGTGAGTTCCAACATTAATAACTCAAAGTTTAAAAGATGTTCTATCTATAAGAGGTAAGAGTGACCAAGTGAAGTGTTTGCACTCTCTACAACTCTCCATCACTATTGCAAGTCACTGTCTTTGGTGGTAGTGATTTAAAGAAGTACAACACGCAACGTGCCCTACAAGAGATTATGATCTATTTAGGGAGCTTTTTCTTGAAAGAATTACAAATAATAGAACATGCATCTATATGAATTGTATATTATTTAGGTTTTAGACAGTCAGTACAGAACAACCCCTTCCTCCTCTACAGAGTTTGGATGCACTTTGGAAAAATAAGACATAGGAGACAGACAGAATGGTGAAAATATCAACTTTTTTAATGTTAAATCACATGATAATAGATATGCTACTAGCATCCCCCAGAGTTAGATCAATTTAGCCCTGAATCACTGACTCAAATAGACAACTATGGACTGCAACTGTAGGGACAAAGCTCACCCCACTAAGCTTACCTACACAGAGCAGAGAGCACCCATACCCTCCATGAACTAGTGGACGAGAAAGGGAGAATCTCATTATGCGTGGCTTAGACATACTCATTTCCTTCTCCCCAAATCAACAATCCGAAGAGGGGTAACTGAGAGGATGGAGGAAAAGAGGAGTGCTCCTGTTTTTAAATAGGGAGGGTAGGCAGTAAGTGCTCTCTCTAACACAGACCTGACGAGGGGAGAATCATTTCAGCCAGCAATGGGTTGGGGAGAATTTCAGAGCATAAGTACATTGTGAGCTGCTTCTCAAGGCATGAGTGGATTCCTTTTTTTCTTCATAATCATGCTAAAATATGTGTAACATGAAATTTACCACCTTAACCATTTTTAGGTGTACAATTCAGTGGCATTATGTACATTCACATTCTTGCGCTACCGTTACCAGCATCAGTCTCCAGAACACTTGCGATATTTCAAAGCTGCAACGCTCTACCCATTAAACAGTAACTCCCCACTCCCTGCTTCCCCCAGACCCTGACAACCACTGTTCTATTTTGTCTCCATGAATATAACTTTTCTTAGTATTTCATATCAGTGGAATTATAAAGTATTTATCCTTTTGTGACTGGTTTATTTAACTCAGCATAATGTCCTGAAGGTTCATCTATGTTGTCATGTGTCAGAATTTACTTCTTTTTTAATGTTGAATAATATGTCATAATATGTATATGCTATTTTGTGTATCCATTTATTTTTTGAAGAATAGCTGGGCTATTTCTACCTTTTGACTATAGTGACTAATGCTGCTATAAATGTTTAAATTTGCTCTGCTAAATTTAAAAAGGGTTAATTTGTTTTGCTAAATTTAAAACAGCTTTAATTAATAAATCAATAACTACATCCCAAAGGCTGCCTATCTTTTTTTTTTCCTTCTTGTGATACAAAAGGAACACCAGACACAGATTTTCTGAAACAGACATGCCTGCAACATTGACAATGACTAGAAACATGAATGTGACCACAGACACAATGACCTTGGCAATCGTGCCAGAAGTGGGAATTATGCAAGAAAGGTGATTCCGTGGGTGAGAACCACCTACATTTACGCTCAACCAGTCAAACCGGAGATGTGTTAAAACAGAGACAGATATGGAAATTAAGCTGTCTTCAAAAAAATTTAAAAACATTCAAAGCAAAAAAACAAAGCAAACGGCACAATTTCAAAAGACCTGAATGTAACCACCAATAAAAATAAAAACTTTCACCACTTCAATTTAATAAATGGTCTAAGGATTATTATGATGAACTTGGCATTCTCATCATCTGAAGCTAGAGTATGGACCGTTTTGTGCTATCAAAAGTAACAATGTACGAAGGCCGCCCTGTTGAGGGTATTAAGGTATATGTACTCTTTTCCTTACCCTTGCTTCCTTCTGGGTGAATCCAGGAGCTTCTGGATAAAATGCTCACGCTGAAGTAAGTCTTCAGATACATTTAATAAGTCATCATGACTCAACTTGGCAAGGCATTTCCCCCCTTGCTGCTTTTTCACCTCAAAGTGTTTTGATTCATTTGTGAGAAATTTACTTTTGCCAATTGAAAAACCCTTTTGTGGCTGCCAGTCACTAATCTCCCCTCTGACACATTCATTCAACCAGACTAAATCCAATATTGACACTGTATCTAGGTCAAAGGAGGTTGAGCACTAGGAGGAAAAGCATCTCCTGCACCCTGCCAAATACTGTGCAGCGTCTGAATGAGCTACGATGGCTTCCATTCATTGGGGAACTCTGGAGAACACAGGGGGGCTTTGATCATATCCAGGGGCCATCATCCTTTACCTAGGCAGCCAAATGGAAGTTGTTTGATGTTATCTATAGGTACCAGTAGCAGCCTAATTTAAATTCTTTCTAGTCCTCGAAATCATTTTCTAGCACCATCATTTCAAGAAAATCTCCTGAATTATTTTGCTGGACTTGGCCTTTTCTGGCAGAAAAAAAATCCACTATTGTAGTACCTTGAATGTTCTGCTCATTTTTAGAACTAACATTTCCTCTCTTGACCCTGGCCTTAAGGTAACAGAGAGGCAATAAGGTTCTTTCCTACCCAAAACCATGCAAGATGTTTATTTAGTTAGGAGCCTCCCGTTCCTCCTCTCCCCTGCCCAAGGTATATGACTATGTCTTTAGTGTATAACAATACACAAGAAAAACAAACATTTCTCTCTTTGTAAGAAATAAAAATATCTACATAAATTGGATTGCAATGGAAATCAAATGCAAAAGTGTGAATTTGAAATAACTGAAGGACTTGAATGAAAATGGAAGTAAAAGTTCAATTTGCAAGGAAGGGATATAGCCCAGTATTATTTACATTAAATTTTTTTAATGTATTCTCCCATCATCCACCCTACTTCATTATTGAGGCATTATTCTCTTTTCTATGTTTCTTACAAAGTTAAACAAAAAGAAAAATATTATAGAGAAGGTGCAATCATTATAGCCTTCTAGTGTTTACTGAACCTCACTGTTTTTTCTTCTTAAATCAGAATAATCTCTGGTAAATTATATCAGATGGCAATAACACGGAACTGCTTGGCCTCTGTCTTTTGAATAATGCATTTCTACATTCTGTTGTATTAGGTTCCGTGGGAATCTAGTGTTAATTTTGTCTGAGTTGCTGATGGGGTGCAAGTTGGTCTGCAAAATTCCAACAGAATACCATTCTATGTCTTTCTGCAGTATTTACATATTCCTATTATTATAAGAATGACACACTTAAAACTGCAGGAACATAAAACATAGTCACACATTTTTGAAATGAATTTATATAACAATTTAAATTTCATTTCCAGTTCCTTTTAAAAGAAGAGTCATTAGTAATGACTTCCCCTCTGTTTTTAAACCGAGTACTTAGCATTTTTTCCCAACAGTTTATGATTTTAGCCTATTTTGAACCTTTCATATTTCATGCTGGTTTTACTACCTATTAATATTCATGTCAATTTCCCTTTGCTCTTCCATTCAAGCCAAACAAGCCAACTCCCTACTTCCCTGACCGCTAGGTTCCTCTTTCCTCTACACCTTTGAGTTGCACTGATTGTCAAGCTCCATTAAGTAAGTTATTATTATGTAAATGTTAGAGCATGCTGCATCAGCTATTCATCACTATTGCTACCAACGCCATATATCAGAAAAACGGTGGCATATAAAAAATTAATAACGTTTTAGTCAGAAAAAAAAACTAAAGCTTCAACATTTATACCAAAAATTTAATCTCCTTGTAGTTTCCCTGAGAATGTAACAGTGGTTTGGGAGTAGAGATTAGAGCTAAGGATCATTGCAGACTCTTAGAGTTAGGAGGGATACTGAACACCTACTAAGCCAACAGTTTGCTACTGGGCCACTTAATATAGTTTACCAGACAAATTCATTGTCAAAAAGTTAAATTTATGACTTTCTTATGAATATTGCATGAGTCTGTGCTAAAAATTATCAAATTGAATTTAACCATTGAAATGGTAAAGCTGGCTAAAATGAAAATTTTAAAAAGCACACGAGGAGAGAATTTTAAATTAAGTTCATTGAATTAGAGAAAAATATTAATTAATGCCTTCAAGGATAATAAAATATTAAACTTTGGGATTATCTTTTCTACTGGGCAACAATTTTTCATCTCTCCCTGGAAAGATTCACAAATGAACAAATGTACGACCTAGTGTCTGAACCTTTGTTTAATACTAACAGCAAAGTCAAACACAGGTACACTTCCTATAATTAAGTAATGTATAGGTAATCCTGTTTTTTATTTTTTAAAAATGCCTCAGTTGTACATTAAAAGAACACACCTCCCCTTTTTTCATCTTATTGCCAAGCTTTAAATAACATGAATAGTAACCTTCAAGTTTATTCAAGGCCTGTGGTAGGTCCTCCCCCTGAAGGTATACATTCCCTAATCTGCAGAACCTGTAGATATGTTACCTTACATGGCCAGAAGAACTTGCAGATGTGATTAAATTAAGGGCTTCTGAAGGGAAACTTAGAGGGTGAAGGCAGAAAGGATATGTGAGGACAGAAGCCAAGGTTGGGGCCCCTGTTATAAGAGGGATACCTCCAGGTAGCCTAGAGGAATAGCGGAGTGGAGGCCTGTACTCTGCCCTGGGTGTGGCATATTGGTAATCCTGAGCACGAAGCCTGCCCCTTGCTGATAACAGTGCAGTGACCCATGGCATGCCATGTCTCACATATCGTCTTAGCTGACACCATCCAGCCTACATTCCTGAGTCAAGGAAGCAATGCTGAACTAGGCTTTGCACAGGGGAGCCCCTGATTAGACCAAGTTAGTTGACCGTCTCCTCTCACGGGACCCACTCATGAACCAGCTATTGATCTATATGCGACATTTGCACATAAAAGTCTGTCTGATTGGGTGAAGCTAAGTTTGGGCCAATCTTTTGGGTTCTCTCCAGAAGACACAGAGTAGAGCAGCCAGAGAGTGAAAATAGAGGGCAGGAGGAATGTAGAGAAAGGCAGAACTGCCATAGAGATCCCAGGACCATGAGAGAGTGAAAAGGAAAGCAGCTAACCCCGTAAGGCCATCAGATAACTTCCCAGGATAAGCACCAGATCATGTGCACTTTTATAGTAAGCCTCCTTCTCCTGAGGTAGCCAGACAAAGCCAGAGCCCCAGAGGAAGAGCAAAAGGAAGCCCTAAAGAAACACAAGAAGTAGGTGTGTCTTCAGAGTTGTGTGTGAGTGTGTGGGGGGAGGGTAAAATTAAAATTGCTTTTAAGAGCACTTAAAGTACTGATATGAGAAGAGTCAAATAGATCTTACTACTTCTAAAATAGCTAACTTTAACTGAGCAATTACTACATGCCAGGCACTGCTCTAAGCAGTTTACAAATATTTTAAAATTCCTTGAATTCTGCCCTGATTGGTGTGCCTTCGTTTGTTGAAGTGTCATCCCCTACCTAAAAAAGAGTTGTGGGTTGATCCCAGTCCTAGAGTAGGCACTTGAGCGATCCCCAGTCTGGACTCATATCATCCCTTATCTGGGTGATATGGTCTGGATATGTATGATTCTCATTCTGGGAGCATGAGGGAGGCAACCAATCCATGCTTCTCTCTCTCATCCATCTTTCTCTCCCTTCCTCTCTGTCTAAAAAGCAGTGAAAAAGGTTCTCAGGTGAGGATAAACTTTTTTTTTTAATTTATTGAATTCCCACACAACTCTACCAGATGGCCATTACTGTTACCCCATCTTACAAATGAGAAAACTGAGGCACAGAGAGTGTAGGAATCATGCCCAAGATCATGTAAGAAGTGAGAGAACAGGGATTTGAAGCCAGGCGGGGTAGCTCCAGAGCCAATGCCACCTTTCTCAAAAAAGGTAAAAAATAACAATGATGCTTATTACTGTGAATGTGATCCAATTTTCACCTCCGGGCTACCACAATCTAACAAAACACAGATTGTATATGTCACAGCTATACTGCAGAATAATTATTTGCTTACCTGTCTATCTCTTAAGCTTAGAAAATATTTTATGCTTGTATCCATATTTCCTAGAACAGTAACTGGTATGTCCATATCAAGAGCTCAATAAAAACTTGTGTGGTTTTCAAAGAAAAAAATTATATCTGGCAGAGGTGAGATTACACAAAGTCTTAATTGTCAAGCAAGGAATTAGGTTTTATCCTGCAGACCGTGGCATGTAGTGGATGTTTGGGGGCACGACTGTGAGAGTGGTGTGTAAATGAGCAGGAGAATGGAAAGGCTGCAGACAGGGCTATTTGGAAGATACTATTTGCCAGGCAAGAATCTGACCAGCAAAAGCAACAGAAATGGGAAGGTTGGCACAGGCGTGCATGAGAGCATAAGAGAATCATAATTTTACAGGGAACAATATGAGGTCATCAAGGGGAGCTAATGGCTCCCTCTCAAAGTTGTATCTTGAAAGTATTACTAAAGCAAAGAATGACCACTCTTTTAAGAAATGTTGCATCACCAATATTCTTAACGGCACAAAGAATGGAACTAAGGGGAAACCAAAACCATAGAAGATAATGATTTTGAATAGAAATGTTATCTAGAAGAGTTGGATTCTGGACCCGTCAGGTAACTGTCAGGAATCAGAATTCACCATCAGTGAGTCAAATGAAAGACTTTGGTGAAAGGACCATTTACAAAATGGAGTCCCACTAAGAAGCCATTAATACTCTTAAGATTGAAGAAATAAGGGGAAGAAATCTTAGTAGAAACTCAGAACTGGAGAAGCTGCAGTCTCAGCGGGTCACAGCTACTACCAGACACACTGCACCACAGCTGGAGGACACGCTCCAGCCTCCCTCTGCTCAGGTCCTCCAGGCTCCAGATGACGCCTTTCATGGGCTGGACCAACCGGCATCCATTTGGCATAGAGCCAGACAGACGAGGGCAGATCTAGGGGGGCAAGTAGAGAATGTGAAAATGTTTCAGAATATTTGACAAATTTATTTCACTGATATTTTCCTTTTTAAGTATGTATGTACAGAAATAACAAATGACAAGCACGAAAGTCTAAATATACGTAAAATGGCTTTTGCAGTAAGTACAGTGTCCAGCAGAAGTAACGCCCGCATGAGTGTGGTTGGTGGGTAATAATATGGGTGTAATAATTTATAGTTTTAATTTGAACACTTCACCTAAAATGCCATATGGTGTGCTTGAGTGTGATATTGTTATGTTACAAAATTAAATGCTTATGTTTTTGTAGTAAAAGAGTTTGTAATTAAAAGGGGTATTATTTGTGCCAAGTCCTATATAAGACAAAATTCTAAGTAACAAAAACAATTGTGTCAGTTTAATTGGCATTGTTTTCTTTCCTAATAGTTTGAAAAATACTGATGAGTCACATCATTGATAGCATTTTGCTACTTTTTTAAAAATGAGTACTTGGTAACCTAGGGCACATCCCATTGCAAGTAACAGAAAACTCAGTGCAAAGTAGTAAATAAAGCATGAATGTCTTCCTATTGCTAGAAAGATCCTCTCTAGCTAAACTTCAGGGCTGGGTAAATTTGGTGGCTCAATGATGTCATCAGACACATGGCTTCTTTCTGGCTCTGAACTATTTTTGTCCTTTTTGTGTCCCCCCCCCCCAATTTCATTTATACCACATTAATCCTAGAGCTGGCTCCCTTCTTCTTCTTCTTCTTTTTTTTAAGTTTTAGTTTATTCTCATTTGAGAGAGAGGGGAAGGTAGAAAGAGAGCAACATTGATGAAAGAGAGAAACACCGATTGGCTGCCTCCTGCATGCACCCCAACCAGGGATCAAGTCTATAAAGCGGGCATATACCCTGGTGGGGAATTCAACTGGGTGACCTTTCAGTTACGGGATGATGCTCCCACCAACTGAGCCACACCAGTCAGGGCGGGCTCCCTTCTTGTGACTGAAATAAGGCAGCAAACAACCCCTTCAATTATATCTCTCTCAATATGCGTGAAGAAAGAGAGCTGTTTCTGAAAACTCTCTTAGAAGATCTTTCCTAGAAACAGCTAAAATACTTCTTCTTATGTCATTGGACCAAATTATCTGCTGAATAACTATGACCAACAATAGAATTATGTTGATTAGCAGAGGTTTGAGCCATATGACCTGTATCTAAAGTCAGAATAGTTAATTTGCCCACAACTAAATGACTACACTAGAGAATTGTAGGTAACAACCCCCTGAAAAATAATTACCAAAAGAAGGACAAATGAATGCTTGGTAAGTTAGTGCTGCCTCCATACTACTATTAGACTAAAAATATTTCCATTACTCTAAATTGCATTAGAAAACAGGTAACATATATGCAATCATCAAGATTCTTAATAGCAAACAAGAGAATCCACTATAGCTAGTGGGAAAAGAAAAGTGTTTTATTAAAAAGTATCAGGTATCTACCAGAATCTATAGAAAGGTCATAGTGCTCAACCATAGAGCTGTCCAACTGTACCAAGTTGTTTGCTATTGAAACACCCTGTAAATGCCATTTGGCAATATGGTATTGAAAACTGGAAGCTAGAAGGTTTGCCAGCTGCAATCCAAAACTACAGGACACCTTTGCTGCCATGCTCACCAAGTCACGGGTCTCCCTCCAGTGATGCCTCACTGGCTTCTATATCTCACATAGGAAAGTCTGACTAGCAGAGCCCAGGCCACGTGCCTGAAGCCTAGCTTCCAGGGAGCATGGTGATGAGGTGCCTGGCATCCACCTGGGGAAGCAGGATTTGGTGTAGGATGTATTAACGATAAGAGTATTCAGAAGATTTCAGAAGCCGCCAATTCACTACAAAGGCAATACCATTCCCTGCTTGTAGAGGTCCAAGAAAGTATACTCCAAAGCAACTAAATCAAAGCCCAGAGAAAGAAATTTCTTCATCACATGACCCACAAAATGCCTCATTCTACAATGCATACGGTAGCACTGCGAACAGGGTGTCCTGGAAGAAAAGCGTGACTATTTTAATCTACATCAGCATCAAGCTCCAAATTCACTTCATTATAGGACCAGGACTGATGGCTGTCAACACATAAATATTCTCTTATTTTAACAACTGTCCTGTGTATAATTTCTGTATCACTTACATTCTTAGCTCCTTCTGACAAAATATCTTCCATAATATACCACAGCTATAAATACCTACTAACAATAGCAAGACGTATTTAGGGTTCATTTGTCTTTTCCAGTGTGGCCTGTTCACTGTTAGGGTTCTAGAAAGTAGATTACATGGACAGGTCAACTGGCGTTTTTATAAAAATGAACTAAGGATTTACAAAGAAATGCAATAATGTTAGTTACCTTGTATTTGGCAGCAACTATGAGTACCTGTATTAGCTATTCTATAAACATCTCATTTCATCTTCTCAGAAGAAGGTAGGTGTTATCCCCTTTCCCAGAGAGGAAACTGAGGCTTAGAGAGATTCTCTGATGTTGCCCTCTGTCACATAATCTGCCTTCTAGAATCTCCCACATAGAAACGCAGAGATGGCCTGCCTCAGAGACGAGGATAGCGTTCTTACATTTCCCAGAACTTTTCTAACGTATGCCTTCAATAATTGTTTTCTCCCGTACTGGGATACCATGTCTGGTTTTAATGTGCATCTCAAATAACAGTTTCCCCAACCCATCTGGCCTTGGTTTTTTCCAGCCTTCATTAACTCTAATTTCATTATCACCTGTTCTGGTGTGACCCTGAGTTCCCTGCACACTCCTCTCCTTCCTCTTGGGAAATGAATTTCTGTCTCGACATCAGCTCTCTATCCAACTGTGAGAGCCCTGAGGCAAAGCTCTCATTTGTATGTGAGTACTGTCCATCTCTCCTGTCGTCACCAGCCGCCTCCTAAGGCTCCAACTCTTCGGTCATTTCTGACTGAAGATGAGACCGAGGGGAATTTATCAACCAGCATGTTTGTGTGTGTGCATGCGTGTGTGTGTGTGTGTGTGTGTGTGTGTGTGTGTAGCACACAGAGAACCCTTATTTTATTTGTAACTTGTGTTTCTGCATTTTATTTAAATCTCCTCCTACCTTTTTCACTTCATTTTATGAATTTGCACATCAGTATCTACTATAACTCATGTATCCTTCGGGACAAATAATTTTCTCGTTTGGTAACAAATTAGGTGTTGTTTGGCAGCATTATTTGACTTGCTCAGAAAGGCCAAATTTCTCAAAACGGTACGTAAATGGAATGCTATTTCAGCAATATCAATGGAAAGCTGTCATGCCAAATGGATAAAAATACAAAAGACAAGAAAGAGGAAAAAACCCTGCCTCTCCTTTCTCCTTCTTCCTCACCTGACCCTCCCCTACTGCCCCCACCCTTCCAGCCCTCTGCAGCACCAGTGTCCTCTGATCAGAGGCCAGATAAAACAGCAGGGCAGTAATGTTTTATTTCTGTTGGGCTGCCAGTGAGCTCGTGCTAGGTCTCTCCATCCCCAATCTCCTCTTTGCACATAAACATACCTCAAACAAAAAAAGGGGCAGAGGAATTGAAGTGTGTGAAGTCAAATATGTGTATGTGTATGCGTATATATGTACTATTTCTTTAATTTTCATTTTTACAAATGCAAGACAGTGCTTTTGGGATCTAATAGCATTTTCATAAACTTGCATCTCTAACCACTACTAAACTTCACACTAGGTAAATATATTAACTTCGGTTGCATAGAGTCTCCATTATTCATTTCTTTTTGAATTTTGCATTTTATTTGTCTCAAGAAATAAATGTTATTATGACCACGGACTCTTTCCCTTTAGTTTTAGTGGGCAAAGGAGGCATTACGAAGGCAAACCAAGAAAGAAAGGATAAGTAGCACCATTGATTTTAAAAATAAACAGATAAACAGATCGTGCTACTCGAATCAAGACAGGAGGCAAAAACAAGTTGCAGGCTGCAGAAGAGGGAGTTGCAGCTATTCGGCGGATGAAATGGCTGAAACAGAGTCGAATTTCTCAAAGAAAAGTGATGCTCGATAACATTTCTTCCCGTGACTCATCCTAAGACATTATTTCCCCCCGAGGCCTGGAATGGACTTTCTGAAAGGCACGTGCCTGTTATTGATATTGAATTCAGCCTCAACACACTATTTTTAAAACAGTCGCAATTGTAGCTGCACACAGTCTGCGTATTGCCTTCAGATAAGCAATTGACCATGAAATAATAGTACATGGCTTTTAATATACACCCTCTGGTTGCGGGTGTGCATACTAAACATACAGTATTTAAAAATATATGTGTGTGCATACAAACACACAAGCCGGCAAGTTAAGGCTCTCTACATAGAAATGGACTGGCAGCTGCTTGAAATTTCCCCTCTACTCTCCCTAAGGTCTCAGGTGTAGGATTCATGAGCCAATGTCTCAGCTAGAACAGGTGTCTATCGCTGGGTAAATAGCAATTAGGCCCAAATTTCAGACTTTTTTTTTTCAAATCCCTTTCCGAGGAAAAGCCCAGGAATAAATAGTTGCTGTAACGGCCAGGGGTATTGTGTAGCATTATAGCCTCCAGCTGGTCTATTACATACTATAGACAGGCAAAGAATACGAGCACCTGACAGATGTGTTCTGTTAGCTTCATTAGGAAAGAAACAAAGAAACTCCTCAATTAATAGCAGCGGAGCCAAATGGGGGTGGGGGGAGCTTGAGGGGAGAGGAATCATAGCCTGTTATTTAAACAGAGTCAGGGAGCCTTTCACTAGTGGCTTAATATGATTCATTAATAAAAACAGCTTTTTGAATGCCCAGTTTAAGTCAAAGGAAATCACCAGCATTTTTTTCCCCCAGCAAAGGAAGGGCAAAATGACAAATTGCTGCTGTTAAATTCATTTCATGTGGGGATGGCCTTTCTCAAAGATCTCTTAAACTGCAAGGCTGGGTGTTTGTCACATTAAGTGGCAGAGCAGTTCTCAAAAATCGACTGTGGCACATCAGGGTCTCAGATGAATGGCCAGCAGTGGCCATCCAATAATTTTATATACCCAGACCAGGAAGCATTTAGTGTTTAAATGAATGAGGATTTTTAAAGTAATGAAATGCAGCTCTGCCCTGATGAAAGAAAAATCTGTCCACAAAGTCGGTTAAAATTTTTTTCTTCTTGGAATGGTTTGAAATACTGGGGAAGCTCTGTGAGTTTGATTTCTTACAGGCAGAAGTCTGGCAATTTCTCCTTTTACATTTCCTTCAAAGAAGACATACAGTAAACTACATACAGGATAATACACGACTATAAAAGGGTGAGCCATACAAGTATATTGTGCAAGGAGTATACGAGTTCTGAATGAAAATGATTCTTTTTCCACATGTCAGAATCTGCACTAATGACTTGGCTTTTATAATAATAATAATTCTCCAGTTATGACTCTGTTGTGATTTTTTCAAGGAGAACACTGTTTGCTCTCAGCAGGTTCAAGCAGACAGTCTGAGCCAACTACTGGACTTAGGAACAGAAGACACAGTTCCCAGGTCCTTTCCCTCCATGCCCATCACCATCCCTCAATTTACATAGCATGGAATAAAAAGGACTTAGAGGCAAGAATCTTGAGAAATTTGGGGGAAATTCAGGCTAATTTTCTGAGTAATTGAGGCATAATAAGGTTAAATTATTGTGAGTGTATTAACCTGGCTAGTTTTGTTTTATACAGTAAGAATTCGTGGAGAATAGGATTGTAACTACCAAGGCACAGTTGACTGGAAAATAGCCATTGGAGCCCTATGGTAACCTAGGCCAGCAAGGATGTGCTCCAAAATCAGAATTGAATGCTCATCTGTCTAATTGGGGTGTTGTCCCGCCAAAGAAATAGAAATCAAAACATAAATAGTCATGGCCAAATATGATGGGCCAGAGTCTTTGTGATGGAAATGTAATTGTAAATCTTTATGGCCAACTCACACTGTGATGTCTTGATGCTCTTCAATTTTTAAAACACACTCTTGGCTCCTATTTGTATTCTTCCCCTCAAATAATAGCTGCAGAACAAGAAGGGCTGATATCTACTCCCAAATGGACAGGAAATGAAAAGGAAAAACAACAAGCTTTCCTGGAAGCAAAGGCATTTTTTACCCAAAAGTCTCTTCTTACATTGCTAATATTTCACATTTGACATCAAAGAATTGAAAACCAGAAGGAAAAGAATCAGAATGTAAAACTATTACATTCAGACTTCAAGTCTTTATGGCCTTTAATCTTTAGAAACTAGTAATAGTTCTAGTAGTAAGTTATCATTTGTTGTAACTTACACTTTATTCTCGGAAGCTAAAGAAAGAAATCTTTGGTTGGAAGGTCTTCATAGAACACAGTCTTTCCTACCTAAAATCAGTTCATGTGAGGGTGCAGGAAATGTACAAAACCCCCACCCAAAGATGAGGTAAAAACACAAAAACAACCACTTAGTACAAACTGACAAATATAATCTCAGCCTGCATGTTTGGATCATAAAATGCAGTGTATTTCAGCTTATTTATAGAAACACACCTTGGATTTTTATTATTTTCTTTCTCACTTCAGTGTCAAGTGTCATTTTCCCCTTTTGGTGTTCAAAAAACTCAGACACACTAATGCACACTTGGTTTCGAATGGTGCCTGGACGCCTACACCGTTATGCTTGACTCTTCCTCGCTCCCGAGTCCTTCAATTCTGATATTTCTGCCTCCTAAATGAGACCCACTCTCTGCTCTCCATCCACCCCATCGCCGTTCAGCCCCACGTCATTTCTCCCTTCAACTATTGAAAAAGCCTTTTAGTTGGTCTTTTTGCCTTTGATAGTAAACCTTTCAAACTAGTCACACAAGTGCCAGAAGGAGTTTTTCAAATGAGAAGCACACCGATTACTCCTCGGTCTGAAAGTATTCCTTTAGAAGTGAATTGCAAAGTGTTTAGCATGACATAAAATGATCAACTGATCTTCTCCTGCCACCCCCAGGATTATTAGTTCTAGTAGCTTTTCTGGAGGTTTTGTAGAAAGTCCTACCTGCGTGATCATAACTGTGATTATTAGCTGTAGGTTATTTGTAGCTGCCCTTTATAAGGCTGAGGAAATTAGCTTCTATTCCACCTTACCGACAGACCGTTTTTATCATGAATGGGTGCCTCACAGAAGGTACCCTAAGTACTTAATGCTAATCATAAATGAACCGTATTTGCACTTACCATTTACAAATATTAGGTGTTAAATAAATGTATGTCTCTTTTGATCTGTATGTTCTATTGGATATTCCTGGTCTGTTTTTATATTGATTTAATTTTTTTATCTTACCATCTTTATTTCCCTTACACTAAGCACCTTACACAGTCTCTCTCACATCATAAGATCTTTACAGCCAGGTGTGGTGTCTCTGCAGTTCTCTTTGCTCAGGGCATTTATATGCAGATTCCATGACAATTTATTTCATTAAAAGCAGAGAATTGAAAAGTAGGGGGTTTCTGTTTTGAGTTCTCTTTCTCTAGAATTAACGTTTGAACAGAAAATTTAAAAGTAGAGAATATTCTCAAGCAGAAAATATCTAGCTTACTGAAATTTGTACGTGCGGCCAACTATGTTTGTTATTTTGAATTTGCTACAAAGGATATTGAGATAACCTAATTAGGCCCATAAGCTGAGAAAGATTTTCATATTGTTTTCCTATCAGTGTTGAGGAAGAATCACATTCTTGTAGACTTCCCTCCATTGGGAAATCATTCATCTCTCTTTGGCTGTTCACAGACTCCTGGGGCCAGATTCAGTTAGACCTGCAACAGGCAGGCTCAGACAATGCGGCAGGAAAAGAGTTTTACAGCAGCAAAGTCTCAGCACACTCTGTCACTTACTACACTGTCTCCTGTTGCCGCGAATCACTCCTCATGTAACTGTTTCTCCCATCTGTCAAGAAGCCTGCTGATCTTAACGTTCTACTTGCATGTCCACAACGCTTTCTATTCTCTCCAAGCTTTGAAACCACACAGTAAAATTTTATTAGCATTTGGATTTCTTAAGAGAAAAAGCAAACTTACAATCATTTGCATCATGTTTGAGGTTTGTATTTGTGATCTCTTCTTCCATTCTGCCCTTTGGGGAGAATTTTGTAACTCAAGTCACAAAATGAAGGAAATAATGGATTTTTTTGGTACAGCATAGAAACCTGTAGGTTGCCAAATTTCCAAAAGAAAAATAAATAATAATGCCAGGATTTTCTCTTAAGGGGTAACCATAAGGGAGAAGAAACATTTCAGAGGAAAGGAATAAATACAACCTTAAAAATTTAAAGCAAATTCCATATACATACAAAAGGTAAAAAATATGGTAGCAAAATATTCACAAGAATGACCAAGCATTTACCTTTTCTGTAAAGAAAGTACATTTAAATAGATGAGAAAATATGAGGGTCCTGATAGCCGAATGGGTACAGGGTATGAACAAGCAATTCACAAAAGAAAAAAGCATTCAACCACAGTAATAAAGAAATGTAAATGAATACAGCAAAATACAATTTTTCACTTTTGCAAAACTTGTTGAGTAGTACTACTTCATGTTAATGGGGTTGAGATGAAATTAAGAACTGATACTTTTACATTACTGGTGATATGTAAATTGATCCAATTCTATTGAAAAGCAGTTTGGCAATGTTTCAATAGTCCTACAAATGTTCATTCTCATTGATCCTAAAATTCTTGTATGGAAAATACTTGCAAATTAAATAAAACTTTGAAAATATGTGAATATTTTATCTCCATGTGAATTTCAATAGCATGGAAAATATGTATGACACACATGTGTAAATGGAATATATAACCAATAAAATTGTATATGCCACAAATTTTTAATAATATAAAGAAATACCAATGACATTATAATCAGAGAAAGAAAAATAGAGTATAGTATTTTAATTGTTTTGCTCTCATTGAAAAGCTGGATGATTTTAGCAAAACCACTTTCCTGATCTAATTATTCACATATAATTAATATCTAATACAGTAAAATGTGAATAGACAAATACTAAGAGTGATGATATTATGAATAATAATCTTTTTCTTTCAGTATTTTATAATTTAACTTATATAAAAATATGTTACTTATGCAATTGGGAAATATAGGTTTAAAAACTTGAAAAGCTGGAAATTTCTACTTTTTTTAGGTCTTCTGTGATAAATGAAATCTATCTAAATATTAATCCCTAAAAGGGAAATTATTTATAATCAATATGTGTCAGGCACTATGCTAAGCAATTGAACTTAGCAAATTTAATACTAATGATAACTCTGAAAAATATTCACCTGATTTTTTTTTATGTATGAAGAATCTGTGTCTCGAAAGTCATAAGCATCTTTTTTGCTGCTGTTGTTCAAGGTCAGATGACTAGTAAGTAGTACAGCTGGTCTTTAAACATTGTAGTATTTCCATATTATTACCAATGCTAGACACACCTAAAATGGCCTGCCTTCCAGGCTAAATCATTTTCTAAGCAGAAAAATAAATTATGAATTTAATTATTTAAGGAATGAGCTTAAAATGAACTTTTAATCTGAGCTTTTGCATTGCCATTGTTTGTTTTAGAGATTTAAAGAGCAGGAAGGGACTTCAAGAAATGTCTTTTCTAAAAACAGCCAGCATTATTTTAGCTTTCAAATGAGAGCAAAACAATTAGCTGTCTGTGGGCACAGTTATCAGTTATCAACCATATTTACTTTCCTCACATGCCTCATCTGGCCATGCCACTTCCGGTTGCACAACATTTTCTTCACCAATAATACAGTGAAGGCCCCCAGAATATTCCTACAGACCTCTGCCATGGTGTTTTGTGATGGGTCCGATGGCTGTCTTCAGGTCTGTGTCAAATGACTTGAAGCCCTGTTTCTTCTTAAACTTCTCTCACACCCATTCATTAGAAACGACTCATGGACACAGGGCCACCTGGGAAGTCTGAGGTCACTTTGCTCTTGTATTCATTCTGTTGTTTTGGTTTCTTCTTTACTTTTTTTATCCCTGACTGACTAGAAGCTTTTAAAGCACTTTCCTCACTTTCAACCTCATGGGCGAGTAAAACAGTTATCAGCCCCTCATAGAATGTTTAAGGTTTTTCAAGATATGTCATATGCTTGAGCCAGAAGCTGGAATCTCATTAACCCCCAAAGAAGACCTGCTCTTCTCTTCTACTTACCAGTGCTTTCTTGAAAATTACAGGAATGCAGCTCATTCCTCCTGACTCGAATCTTCCCTTGACAATAGGGACAAAAAGATTACAGCTGAACTTCCGTACCCTTGTTATGTTCATGGGTAAGTTCTCACAATAAAGGAATTAATGCAACTGGAAAAGTCTGTTTTAATCTCTGTGCATGTATTTTATTTTTTTTAATATTTTCCTCTTTCATCTTTACTTCACACACTACTACAAATTATGCTGGTTGTATTCCTCTAGTGCATTAAGCTAGCATGTTGCTATGTCTCAGCTCTCTGTGTGGGTGCCAGCATCAAAGCCTTGGGCCAATTTTATTTCATTTGTATTTGCTGTCAGAACAAGGTCTTTATTCAAAAATCCCCTTCTCAAATCATCTCTCAGGTGGTTTGATAGAAGCAGCATGCAGTAGAAGAATAATATCTTTTTAAAAGTCTGTGTTATTTCTTTTATGTTTTACCCTGCAAATACTAAATGCATAGCACACTTAGTTAAAGAGCATCCTGAGTTGCATTTTTAATATGAAGCGTACCTTTCATTTTAAATCTCCCTGAGATAACTGATCTGCTTTCCTTCTGAGAGTTTGTTTTGGTTTGTTTTTATTTTTTTTGAAGGGAAGTATTCAAATTACTGCTCAGCGATCCACATTTTTACGTATCACCTTGCCTACGCACACCGTGCAATTGGACAGCATCTGCAGAACTTTCCTTTAGTGCTTTAGTGTGCACGTTTGTAGGAAGCGAAAGGGAGGTGGAAGATGAGGTTTAAGGAGAAATTGCAGCAAGCTGGCAGGTAGCGGGCAGGGGATCAATGCAGTTTGTCACATTAAGGACTGTAGAGAATCCGTCTCCGAATGACACTGATGATTCAGGGTATTAAGTTCAGTTCAGAATAAGGCAAACAGCAGTGGTAAGCACAGAAGTAAACAGGAAATTCAAGCCCAGAGAATGCTGGAAGAGAGACAAGACCCAATTCTGACAGGCTCTGCTTGTGAAGGAGTAAAAGCTCTCCTTTCCCCTCACCATTTCTTTCTTTCTTCTTTTTTCCTGTCTTTAATTTTTATTTTATTTATTTTTATTAAATTTATTGGGGTGACATTGGTTAATAAAATTATATAAATTTCAACTCTGTTATATACCTACCATTCTATAACATATCATCTGTATATTGTACTGTGTGTTCACCACCCCAAGTCAAGTCTCCTTCCATCACCACTTATCCCCCCTCTACCCCCTTTGACCTCCCCTGCACACCCTTCCCTGTGACAATCACTATAATGTCGTTCGCAGTGTCAGCCATCCTCAACTATGTTTACCTTGTCAATGGCTGGCCCTTTGCAGGTGTCAGTCACTGGATGTGGAGGAGAGTAAACCGTTGTGCATGCTTGTGTCTGTGCTGGGCTGAGGGGAGGAAACCTTCCATAGGGTCATGGGTTCGTATGCCATTTCTAAGTAAGTCACTGGTGGGAGCCCAGCCAAGATGAACCTCCTCACATTACACCCAGCTCCTGCAGAAACAACTGCCAGTTTGCCCACATGGGCTGCGAAGAGGGTGTATCCCCAGACCAGCACCGCTTCCTCTCACCCTCTCTATCTACTGTTTAACTACTGAGTGATGATTCTGCTTTGTCTTTCATTGCACTTATCCTAATTGGCAGGTATATATTTATTTGGGTTATTTGTTTAGTTTCCCTAGGGAGTAAGCCCCATGAGGCATGTCTCACTCACCACTATGTTCTTACTTCTAACCACGGTGCCTGGCACAAAGTGGGCCCTCAGTTACTAAAGGGGATTGAATGAATTAATGGTTGGATGGATAAGGGCATGAATAACCAAGTATGTTTCTAGGAAATAGAATATAGAGTTTCTATGTTATAGATCTGGTCAGGCCATATAATGAGGGCATTTTGTCACATTGCTTAGATCCTGGATTTTCTCCAATTTTAACATCTCTCAAACGGGATGAATCTTGATGGATTCTTCAAATTATGATCAGCAGAGTTGAATTATTTTTATTTCCTAATAGTGCCTAATATAATGATGCATTTTAATCATTGGTGTCTTCGAAGAGTTATACAGGGATACCTTATTTTACTGCGCTTCCCTTTATTGCCCTTCACAGGTGTTGTGTTTTTTACAAACAGAAAGCAGGACCCTCCACCAGAAAAAACATTACAACTTGCTTTATTACACTTCTCACTTCATTATGGTGGTCAGGAACAAAGCCTGCACTATCTCCAAGGTATGCCTGTAATTACAAACCGTAGCCGATATAAAGGCAAATAAGAACGACTATACAAACGCCATCACTCACAAGTGCCTCGTGCTTCCTTCAGGTCAGGGCTTATCAACCTTACATCAGAATTAACTTGTTAAAAATACATTATTTCTGGGATCAACCCCAAAGATTCTGATTCAGTAAGTCTGAAGCAAAGCCCAGAAATGTTCACTTTTAAAGATTTCCAATATTTGGGATGCAGGTAATCATCTGCCCTCACTTTAATAAGAAGTCTTCATATGCTTCCCTATCCCTGGCAAGGAAACTGGAAAGCTTTCAATAATTCTTTCCACATCACTGAAGGTCTAGTCTTCAAAATAGAACTAACTAATCAGTGAGACATAGGGCCCCATACCTGAGGTTATTCGTTACTGTTCCTATAAGAAGACACTTTAAGTAATTGCTGAGCACATCAACTGACTACGTAACAACTAGAAAATGCAACTGTATTGCAGATTGTCCTGTGGCCAAATTCACATTGGAAAGCATAATACAGTGGTATCTCATACTTGTTAATTCATTCCAGAACTCATGAAGAGTGTCGAAACCGACAAGTACCAAAAGATGAAGCATTTTCTCTTGCGAGTCAGCGTCATGACTCACAAGTTCTAGCAAGTGCAACAAGTCCTGAGCAAGTGCCAGGGCTGAAACATTTCTTTTCTCATCAAAATATGATGAGTACAGGGTTCGACAAATTCTGAAGCCAGCGAGTACTGAGGTATGACTGTAGTTGAACCATAGTAATATATCCAGGAGGTGATATTTGGGTGGATTTGCTGAAGATGATTTGACAATTCTCAGGTTAAAACAAGCTGAAAAGGAGGGTATTCTAAACAGGAGGAGCAGAGCATAATCAAAGTGGGCAATTGTGGCTGTCACCTCAAATCTCTTACTGAGGCAGAGAGTCAATTAATAACTATAAATACAATTATTAATATCACCATGTTTTTATAAAAGCTGGTGTGCATCTAATATCTAATACCTCCCTTGCAACTACCCACAAAAATGAGGATAACACTTATGGTAGGTGCATCTGCGACAGCCCCCAATGATTGCCATCTCCTGCCACCCCACACTCAAAGGGTAACTGGTGCCCTTTGAGTGTGGGGTAGACCTGGTGTCTTGCTTCTAATGAACAGAGAAGAATAAAAGTGCTGGAATGTTACTTCCAAGATCGGGATACAAAAGGATTTGCTTTCATCTTGCTCACACTCTCTTACTTTCTTCCTCTGAGGAAGCCAGCTTCCATACTGCGCACAGTCCTACAATGGATGTCCACATGCAAGGAATTGAGAGAGGCCTCCAGGCAACGGCCTGCAAGAATCTGCCAATAATCATGTGACTGAGCTTGGGAAAACACCTTGCCCCACCTGACCCAAGTCAACCTTCAAAGCTCTGATTGACAGACTGACTACAAGCTTATTAGAGATTTTTGAGCCAGAGGCACCCAGCTCAGTTAGGCCCATAGATTCCATAGAATCTATGATGTAAGCAATAAATGTTTGTCCTTTAAGCTATGAATTTGGGGATTATTTGTTACATGTCGGTAAATAAAAATACAGCACTCTTTCTTTTGGTCTTTACACTCCATTGTTATCTCACAAAACCCCACAATATCCTTGAAAGGTAAATCAGGCAAATACTCTCACCCTCATTTTACCAATGAGGAAACTGAGCTCAAGGACTGTGTTATGTTCTTGGAAAGGTCATTTGGCTCAGTTATATTACTGAGACTCAAGCCTAGATTCCAAGCTTGTTCCTTTCAACCACATTTACAAGAGCATTAGTTAAGAATCTGAGAACTAACCCCTGGCCTAGCTCTACCAATATGATCCACTCACTGAGTAGCTCCATTAACCCATCTAATTATTATATTCTCTATGGATAAAATGAGGTGGTTGGGTTGTCAGAGAATAAAGTCCCTCTTTGCTCAAGATATCTCCATTTTGTAAAAGGCGTAATTAGGAAAACTGCCTGTCTCTCAGCTTCAGACTCTGTCCACTACCCCTGTGCTAACTCCAATGTGCTCCAGGAGGCGTGTGAGCCTCTACTCTCCTGCCTTTCACCTTCCTCTTGAGGAACAGTCCCCTGCCAGGACACTCACAGATCCAGGGATGCCGGCTCTGGGGGCCATAAATGCCAGTGATACTTAGAATGTCAATTTTTAGTTAACAATGTCTATTCACTAAAGTGCTGTTACCCATGCTCAGAAAATTACAATCTCATTTTGTAATTTACCTAATAATTTGGGGACAGGGGCATCACTAAAAGAAAATCTATATAAAATATATGGCTTGAGTATTCACTAAAAGAACTTCCCATTACATGGTAAGTTAACTGTAAGTTACTGGAAATGTGACTACCTTTATTGTAAATGATTTTTTTAGCTACACACAAGAGGAGTGGAGGAGTAAATGTACTGTGCCATTATGAACCTGTCAGTCACACAGGGATGAGACATCAGCTCCATCTAGAACAAAATTTCCTGCCACTCAGAAATCATGTTTAACACTCATCTGTTATTCTGATCTGTACTCACTAGATTTTTGATGGACAGATGAACTTCCAAAATTTTTAATACAGTCATTTTCTAGAATGCTAAAAGTTGGGACTAAATTTACTCTTTGGTGAGAATTAACTATCATTATCTCATGTCCATTTCCATTGTTCATTGTACTCCTACCCATCTTAGCATGATTAAATACCTATGAGACACTGCATAGATATTCAGAGTATTGACAGCCTGCTCAGGACTGTGGCCAAGTAATTGCTGGTGGCATAATTAGGAATAAAAAAGTACACTATGACACCATTTCAAATAAGTACTATATTTATCTATTCACAGATGCAGTCAACAAGTCATTGTAAACACTTGTTTTCCCTTAGGCAGGATAAGGATGGGTGAATTAAAAAAAAAAAAAAAAAAAAAAACAGCAATGCTATGTCCTGGGCACAGAATAAAAAATCTGTTTTTCATGGAATGACATCCTAAATTAAAATAAACAATGAAAATTTAAAATACAAATAAGAGACCAAAGTGAGCTAATAAGCAAAAAGAGAAGTAAAAGAAATTTTAAAAAATTACAGGCAATATAATTAACCTGAACTAGGAACAGTGTCATCAGCTCAAATAATAATAACCCCAGAAGTGTCCCCAGTATATACCCAAGTGGGCAACTTCTTCTGTTGAACCTCTCCTTTCACCCTTGAACTTGAGCTGTAAGGACCAGTATAACCTGATGATTTCACAGATTTAAGCAATCTTCAATACTCAGAATTTTAAAATAACCTCATTGACAAGGGTTATCTTCTCCCAAATCACTAAGGGTCACCTACAAGTCAAGATCAAGAACAAGTCAAGAACAATTCAACTACTTAATATTTCATAGCGTAAAAAGACATATTTCATAACATAAAAAAGAAAGGACAAGAAAGGCAAAATGAAGTAAGAGGGGAAATGGTAAAATTTGAGATTATAGTGAAGATCTAGAAACAAAATTGAAGAAATGCAACAACAACCACTATATCCACAACCAACGAGAAAAGATTAATAAAGATGAAGAGAGAATAAGAGTATTTTAAGAATGGGAAAAAGAATGTGAGATGACTGGTGACAAGAAAAATTGTTCTGAGGGGCTGGAGCAGGGAGAAATAGTGAAAGTGTGGAATAGAAACAAGTCATAGCAAGAGAGAAAATAAAATTTTAAATGAAAAGAGGAAAGAAGAAAGTAAAATGGAGTAAGAGAAGGGAGGAGCAAAATATGAGATTTGAAATAAACTATAATATAAAAACTAATGAAATAATAGGCACTAACTTGAAGGACAAGAAATGAATGTTAAATCGCTGTGCGGGACAGAAAATAATGCAAATCGCAAAGAATATGTGATGGCATACCTCTCAGTAGAAGCTAGTGTTTACTGTCTTCTCTTTCTGGATCTGCCCCTGGTGATGTCAGATGGTGTCCCAGTAAGGCCCTAGGTAGCCTGTTTCAGACCATAATAGATCCATAGTC
This sequence comes from Anoura caudifer, assembly GCA_004027475.1. Classification (NCBI taxonomy): domain Eukaryota; kingdom Metazoa; phylum Chordata; class Mammalia; order Chiroptera; family Phyllostomidae; genus Anoura; species Anoura caudifer. The sequence continues at coordinate 72,742 of PVKU01003693.1, read as the reverse complement.
TGTGGATGTCTCCTTCAGTTTGTTAATCCAATCACTATGTAAACATCAGTCAGGCTTAAGCACCACAGGGTGGAACAGAGTAATTCCTGTGGGCAGGGCTATTGCTTCCCCTCAGGCTAATGTCATTCAGAGAGCAGCGCTCTGCCTGAGAGAGATGGCTCCTGCAATATGGAGAATGACTCAGCACAGGGATTCTGGTAGCTGTTCCCCCAGAGCCACCAACCCCAGACTGTCCTCAAGCTTCTCTAATCCACTCTGCCCTCCATTTGCTGGAGCCCAGGGTAAGTGGCTGCTAATGAAATTTTGTGCATTGGCCCTTTAAGAGGCACTTTGTGTCTCCAGCCATCTCTCCCTGGCAGACAGAAACCCTATGATTTTCAGAGTTGGATGTTTTCTGGGTTCCTTTCTGGCTCTGATGCTGTAGGCTGGTGAGCCCAGTTTGGGGTTTAGACCCCACACTTTTCAGGGGGAACCCACTGGCCACTGAAGTATCCCTCCAGCACTTCAGCTGCTGTCCATGGGAGCCCAGGCAGCTCTCTTGTGTCTCCTCCACACCAGTCACATTGTGGTGAAGTGTTTTCTTCTGTCTGTCCGTGGTTATAAGGCTTCTCTCCAGCTACTGTTCAGTTGGTTATTCTGGATGATTTCTCTACAGTTTAGTTGTATATCCAGATTGGTCCCTGGAGGAGGTTAGTGTAGCTTCCACTTACTCCTCTGCCATCTTGGATCTCTCTCTTTACATATATTTAATCTTCACCTGATAATACATGTATTGATGAGAGATAGAATGAGAGAGAGAAAGAAACATCAATGTGAGGGAGAAACATCAATCAATTGCCTCCCATACATGCCTCAACCAGGGATTGAACCCCTAACCTAGGTATGTACCCTGACCCTGGATTGAAACTGCAACATTTGGTGTACAGGATGATGCTTCAACCAACTGGGCCACTGGCCATGGCCATTTTTCAGGATATTTTAATAATCTACCTCAGTATGGAACACGTTTGTAACTGAAAAATCTTTCTTGCTTATCTAAAATTCCTATTTAACTGAACATCTAATATTTTTGTCTTCTAAATCTAACAACCCTACCCCTAAGTCCTGAGGGCCACTAGGAAAGTTGGGCAGCTAGTTGGCGCACAGCTGAGATCAGAACATAAATCTCAATACAGCCCTGAGCACCTGCCAAAGAGATGTAAACCCAGAAGGAACCTCACAGCTAATTCAATATGAAGAGCAAATCATTAAACACAAAAATGAATGGGTCAGGAGTACAAAAGGGAATATATCTTTCCCAACTGGGCAGGATCAATTTTTTTAATTTTTAAATTAATTTGAAAATTATTTTAAAACAAATGAGTCTTCTAATTTCTGAAAATATCTCTCCAAAAGCCAATTTCCCAAGCCCACATTAAATTCTCCTTGCCAAAACCTTGACCCTCATCTAGATCTGAATTCCTGGGAGAGGTCAGATAGAAGTCACCAGAATTCTAAGTAAAGATATACAAATGTGCTGGGGTAGGATCGTGGGTGGGGTGAAAGGTAGGGATGGCTGGGACGGGGGAAATGGAGACAACTGTACTTGAACAACAATAAAAACAATGTAATGTGAAAATAAATAAAAAATAAGCTAAAAAAGAGAAACAGCAAAAAAATAAAAAGATTTTTTAAAGGTGTATAAATGTGCCAACATGCTAGGAAATTCAGCACCGTGGACAGTGGCTACTATTGTGGTAGAGGACCAACTTGCCTTCATTCTCACTGTTCTTGAATACTGTGGCTTTGGAGTTTCCTTCTCTGTACAACCAGCTGCGTGTTCTCTCAAGTTTCCAATTAGTTAATGGGTTAGTTCATCACAGTGACTGATAGGTTTTCAAACAGATGTTGATGACAATATCCAAGGCACCTTGTATCACAACTATAGGCTTGTCTTTTTTTTCTCCTTCTAGACTCCCTTCTCCCTTTTCAAATTCTCTTTCACTTAATTTTTTATTCTTTCCTTTTTAAAAAATTATTTACTCCACAGTTTGTCATGTACCTTGTGTAGTCCTAATGAGAACCCTCATAACTAAAATTGTGCATTTCAGTAATCACGATGTCATAGAAGAAAAGGCAAAACCATAGATGCAGACAATGGATTAGTGGTTGTCAGGGCCTGGGGATGAAGGGTTAAGGTTGGCTACAAAGGGGCCCAAGGGATGATGGAACTGTTCTATATCTTTATTGCAGTGGTGTTACACAATTGTATGCATTCTTTCAAACTCAAAGGACTGTATATTATAAGAGATAAATTATACTGCATGCAAGTTATGCCTCAATGGATCCGATGTAAAAAGAGAAAGATGTCATACAAAAGGGGAATATGTGTTCAATGAGTAGCTCTTCAATGTGGATCGTGGTTAGTCCTGCCCACATGCTGCATTGCTTTAAGACAGCGGCTGAATTCATTGCATTTCTTCTGGAAACCTCATTAAAAGAGGAACTTTTACCACTAGAAATAATTCAAATGTTGATAACTAGTACTGAAAGTTTAGACCTTTCAGTGTGGCTCCAGAAGGCAGAAATTGTGCCAGTGAGTGAAAGGAAAAGATGAAGGAAATAGTCAAGGAACATGTATGAATGACCAACCCATGGACATGGGCAACAGGGTGGGGATTGTCTGGGGGAGCAGGGGTGGAGGGGCAGGATGGGTGGAGGAGAGTAAAGGGGGGGAAATTGGGACAACTGTAATAGAACAATAGTAAAATATTTCTTTTTAAAAAGGGAAGTGAAATTGAATTCTTCAAAAATAGACTTGGTTGCCTTTTTATCCCTGAGGGAAGATATTTAAGTAGTAGCTAGATAACATTCCATCAGAGATTATACTAAAGAAATCTGGGGTTAGATGGGAGGTTAGACTAGATGTCAACTAACATCCTTATAACTCTAAAGTTTTATGAAATTTACCTAAAGTCACATTTATTTGTCATGCTTCATTCTTAGTAAAATGCATTGTTTTTCAAAAAGCAACTCTCCCTGGTAAACAATCATGACTGCTGTCTCCTTAGAGGACAAAAACATATTTATTACTCCATACTAATTCCTCATTACATAAATCATTATTACTTTTATATAAGAAGGACAATATTTGCATTACCTTTATCTGTAAAAGTACAGAACAAATTGTTCTGTGCATAATGATGATCTATTAATGACTTGTTTATTTGTTCCACTGTTACGACAGAAATACTGCTCAGCTGATATCTTAGATTATTCAAAAAGGTAACTATCTTTGTCTCAAACCAAGAAAATTTCCTTACACATGGAATTTAGTAAGATTTGAAATCTTCCAAATAACATTTCTGCAACCATTAAATTTTTCTTTATCTTTCACATTTGCTTGAAGTGCAATTTCATATACAGAATGGAGACAGAAATCATTGACTATTGATGGAAAGAAGTACACTTTGTCACCTTTGTTATATAAATTCATTATGTGAAAATCTATTAAGCAATGAGACGAACAATATAAGAAGCAAAAAGACAAGTACAATGTTTACCCCAAAGCTGTGGTTTTCAAATATAACCTTGCATAAAGATGACCCGGAAGGCTTGTCAAAACAGAATGTTGACTCCAACCCCAGAGTTTCTGATTCAGCAGGGCTAGGTGGAACCCCAATTCCCGGATGATGCTTATGCTGCTCATTGGGGCCACATTTGAAAACCCACTGCTAGAGAGAAGATAATGGTTACCCCTATAGCAGGAAGAGTACTTGTGTGAGAATTAGGATCTTCAGTGCCAAAGGTAGGTTAAAAGAGGAAGCTCTGGAAGAAGACGCCTCAGTTTCAGGTATATAATTCTACAATACATCACCTACATATTGTATTGTGTGTTTACCACTCCAAGTCAAGTCTCCTTCCATCACCATTTATCCCCACTTCATCTCCTTCAACCTCCCCCCGTGCCCCCTTTCCTCTGGCAACCAAAGTACTGTTGTCCATGTTTATCAGTCTTTTTTTTTATCTTTGCTCAATCCCTTCATCCTTCCCACCCAGCTCCCAACCCCCTGCCTGACCGCTGTTAATCTATTCTCTGTATTCAAGAGTCTGTCTCCACTTGAATAACTTTATTAACTAATGTCACCCTAATAAATTCAATTTAAAAAATAAAAAAGAAATAATAATACAAAAATAAAAATTAAAATAAGAAAGAAAAAAAGATGCTTGGGTTGGAAGCCCAGCTTCTAAGCATTAGTTTTTTCATCTGTAAAATGGGTATGATAACTCCAATGTCATTAAATTATAGCATTCATTTAAACTACTTGGCATAGTGCCAGGATATTCTCAAGCATCATTAGCTAGCATTATTATTAACTGTAAGTTTAAGAAAGACCCATAACATACATAAATCACAGCTTCCATAGAAAAAGGTTATAATAAACGATGTTTAAGAACTTATTAGTCTAAAATACTATGATTCTAAATGTATTTTCCATTCTCCTTATTGAAACCAATTAAATATTAGCATAATTTAATATCTGTGATGCTTTGCTAGTGATTAGGGGCATAAAAAGAAGGGTGATGCAAGCCTGTGAGAGGCTCCCAATTTGGTTAGAGCGAAAGACCATATATACATGAAACAGATGACGATAATAATAATAGCACATGATGAACTGCCAGAGTTAATAGTTCTGGGAGTTCAGAAAAAAGTGCAGGCTCTTCTAACTTCAGAGAGGACATGGGCCTTAAGCCTCATACGAAAGAATATATACATTAATAATAATAATAAATTTGTAAAGCTCCCAGGGCAACCTATATGTTTTCTCAGATATTACGCCATTTTATAAATGAGAATAAACAAGGCAAGGCTTAGAGACATTGAGTCACGTGATCACAGTCACACAGTTGATGTGGTTGAACCGAACCGCGCACTCGGCTTTTTAGGTGTCACATGCTCTTTCATTGAAGTGTGGAGTGGGGGGCAATTTAACCAAGCACCTGGAGAAAGAACAAATGTATGATATTCAAGAAATGGGTTAATACGTATTGGTCAAAAGAGTTAATTTAGTAATCATTAGCCCGCCAGGATAGTTAGAACTAGAGCTGGAGCAGGGCAGTCGGTAACTATGGGAACGCTTGGAAACCATTTGAGGTTTTACCTTTTTATCTTGGAGTCAGTAGGTTGTTACTGAAAATTCACTATTTCTCTGAGTAAAAGTTAAGGTTTAAGGAGAAGTAAGGGTCTCGCTCATTCATGTGTTTTTTTAACAGTAATTTATTGATCACTAAACAGACATCCGTTTCTGTGCCAGATCCCAGGATCACGAAGTTGGAAAAGACATGGCCTTGTCTTGCAGGAGATGTTTTTTCCAGCTGGCAAGAGAAAAATGAACATCAAAAATTATAATGCTGTGTGATAAACATAATAGTACAAAGCAGAAATCAGTTTAGTGCTAACCTACATTTGACTGCCAAAAGATTTATTTGTCATGTTTTCTCCATTTAAGTAGACTTACCATTAAGTCAATTATCAACAGGTGTCTCTAATTCATGTGCGAGAACTCAAAACCACACTTTGGTACGAGTCCTGGGACAGCAGATACAATTTCTACTTGAAGAGTGAAATTCCTCCAACAGAGTAAGCAAAGGAATAGGAAGGGGTGTGTATAAGGGGATTAAGCTGGATACTTAAGCTGGACCTTAAAAGATGAGTAGAAATACATCCAGCAGACTAAGGAGAAATGCATCCCAGGCATTGCAGGGCCTAGGGCCCTGAAATAGCCCAGGTTTTTAAGAGATTTGCAAGAAAGTTGGTTTTGCTAGTGCTTAAGAGGCAAGACTGTTAAGAGCCGAGGGTCTGGGTTATAGTGATTGCAGTAGAAACAGATAATAAATGATAAATATGCTTTTTAAAGAATTTCAATGAAATTATCTACATCAAATGCTAAAACCTCCCTGGCACATCCTAGACCCTTAATATATGTTAGTTCCTTTCCCCCATCTTTACTTCATGCTTAATTTGGTTTTTTAATTTTAATTTAATTGTATTTTATTGTTGACACCATTACAGATGTCACCCATTTTCCTCCCATTGCCCTGCTCTGCCCTGCTCCTGCTGACCCCTCCCACCCTGGCCCTCACCAACCTGTTGTCTGTGACCACAGGCTGTGCACATAAGTGTATATGTTTTTTGGCTAATCTCTTCCAGTCCCCCCAGGCCCTCCCCTCTGAGATCTGTCCATTTGTTCCCTGTATCCATGCCTCTGGTTTTATTTTGTCAGTTTAGTTTTCATATGGTGTTGGTCTTTCTCTGACTGGCTTATTTTGCTTAGCATAATAATCTCCAGGTCCATCCATACTGTCACAAAGGCTAAGAGTTCCTTATTTGTTACAGCCACATAGTACTCCATCGTGTAAATGTATCACATCTTTTTTATCCACTCATCTACTGATGGGCACTTGGTCTGTGTTTCCGGATCTTGGCTATTGGAAATAATGCTGCCATGAGCATTGGGGTGCATGTACTCTTTCTGATTGGTGTTTCAGGGTTCTTAGGATATAATCCCAGCAGTGGGATCGCTGGGCCAAATGGCAGTTCCGTTTTTAGTTTTTGGAAGAAACCCCATACTGTTCCCAGTGGCTTTACCAGTCTGCATTCACACTAGCAATGCACTGGGGTTCTCTCTACTCCACATCTCTTCTTTTTAAAAACTATTTGGTAGAAAAAAAAAAAAAAAAAACACCTTTTTTATTCACCAGTGTCACAATAGGTGTGATTGTGACCATATACTACAAAAGCCTTTTTAAAATGTCTACTACTGCCTGAAACCTAGAAGTCTCTCTTCTCAGGGTGCACTTTAAGAAGAACTGGAATTTATTTCTCTGAATCACAGATTCCACAAATAAGTCGAATATGCAGCCTGCTCTGAGAATCACAGCTGCAGCACCAGGAAATTATAAAAGCCCTCCAGTTGTGGAACATTGCAACCATACTGGCTACTATTTTTTAAATGTTTGTTTATAGTCCTTTTTTACTTTGAGATAAAAATATATATTCTGTAAAAGGCAAAATCCAAAGTTTTAAGTTTGACAAAATTAGATGAGTTTTGACAAATATAAAACCCATGTTCCCCGCACATCACCAAAATACAGACCAGCCCCATCAGCCAGGAAATGTCGCTCACGCTGTTTCTCAGCAAATCCCTCCCTGCGCTCCAGTCTGCCCAAGCGCCCACTCTTCTAGCTTCTATCACTAACGATTAGTTTTGCCTGTTTTATAACTTTGCATAAATGCAATCAGATAATATAACAACTTTGTGTTTGGCTTCTTTCATACAAGGTAATTTCTGTAAGAGTTATCGATGTTATTTAATATATCTATAAGTCATTCCTTTTCATTGTTGAGTACTTATGTTCCGTTATACAAATATAACATATACAAATGCTATATCATACAAATATACCATAATCAATTTAAACATTCTCCCATTCATGAACATTCATTTTTGTTTATCTTGAGTAAATATTTTTGAGTGGATTTGATGAGTCATGGAAGGTATAGTCTTAATTTACTTCATAAGAAACTGCTGAACTTCTTACTATTGACGTTTGACCTGTTCTGTGGACCTAATAACTTTCCCTCTGGCCAAAGATTGCCTTACTATTGCTTCGTCCCAGGAATAAAGCTACTTGTGGGACCTACCCATACTTGTGGGACCTACCCACAAGTAGCTATGAGGTTGCTATTTGCTGTTCATGGCATTTTAAATATGAAATTTTCTAGCCCCTTCTGTACAGCTGTAGCACCCTGAGGTTCATGAGTGGAATTTACATGGTCACAAGAAAAAATCTTTGTGAAAAACCCTAAAACCCCAATGTTCTAAAATTGACCTTTTTACTCTCACTGAACAAAACCATTTACCATAGCAAGACAGTATCTTTACCCGGGGAAAGTAGTGATGTTCAAAGAACTGAACTGGAACAAGTGATCTGAGGCTGACCTAGAAAGTAGCTTTTTAAAAAGATAATCATAAGGTATGGGCCTAATTTCATTATTTCATCACCTTGACTTTGTAACTCCTGACCACACAGTTTTCTCCAATTTGTTCCAGAAATGACTTTATCACATGATATATGTTCGAGTGGGGGAGAGAGGAGCAAGAAGACAGCAGCTGTGGTGATGACGATAACTCCCTTCCCAGACGTGCCCGTTCAGTAACAGTGACAAAACTCTGGTACTTTATCATCGTTCCCCTTTTCCGGAGAGTGGACACATTGCCTTAGTTTTATTTCCCCAAAGTGCACTCCTCAGCACTTCAATATTGTGCTGGAAGCATACTTATTTTATCCTACATCATAATCAAATGAGCCAAAACAGAAAAAAAAAATAGCTCATCTGCCAGATGTGGCAGGAAAGGGGCCATGCAGAAAGAATGAGTGCCTACATGTGAAAGGAAAAACAAAGGGAGAGCATCCTGGAAATGTTAGAAGGTCTCACAAGCACGAGCACTACCCAGTGGTAGTATATGAAGCAGTGCCTACATTCTGCAAGATCAGGATTAGGGTGGGAGGCATCCTTTGTTTGAGGTAGAATAGAATGAAAAGCTTGCACTTAAAGAAAATCTGTGGTAGCACCATAAACTTTAATGGTCTCAGTTTATAGACCATAGTTAATACGGGGTGCAGCAAAAGTAGCCTTAAAGTTGTAAATACTTGAAACGCAGTTTATTCTTGTATTTTATGTATTAATTATTGTACTATTTTCCACATGAACAACTGTAAACCTACTTTTGTCCCACCCTGTATATAAATAATTGTGATCACACTGTGAAATAACTACATAAAACATTACATAAAAGTATGTATTAGAATTATATAAAGATATTTTCACTTTTAAAAATGTAATTTTAATGCTTTTGATGGTTCATCATATCATAGAATATGTCATAATTTTTTCATACCAACCCAACCCCTGGCCATTTTGCCATTTTCTTGCTTTTGCTATTCTAAATACCACCTTAATAAACAAATAAATGTATGTTGACAACTAGGCCATTATTTCTTTAGGATGGTCTCTGAAAAGTAGAATGTGAATCAGAGAGTGGGAATGTTTTGAAGTCTTTTGCTATACATCAGCAAATTCCTTTTCAGAAAAATTATACCAATTAAAGCATACATCATCAATATATAATTATTATCATTTAAAAAATAATAATGTGATCTCTGACAAACTCACCGCTTAAATTTTTAGTTTGTTAACTACTAGTGAGGCTAACCGTTTTCACGGCTTTAGTAACCCGTTCTCCACGAGAATCTTCCAACCGCTTCCTCCGCCCCTGTTGCTGCTGCATCTCAGTGTCTCTTTTGCCCGTATACACTTCTTACGTATTTAGAATATTCATTTTTGTCTATACTATTTGTGGTATCTTCTTTCCACATTTTACCTCCTTTTCTTGTCTTTAGTCTTAATCCACTTATTGGTTGGTCCAAAAGAGCCACCAATTTCCATCAACTCAAATGTGCTCCTGACTTTAAGTCAGAAAATTTTTTGTTTCCTGATCGCTTTCTTCTCAAACAGCATGGGAGCCTTGTTCTGCTCTGAGCTACTCTTTTCTTAAATCAGTATTTTAATTGAACATCTCCTGAATAGTTAGAGACATCCATGTGCCTGTATCTCCCCAGCACCTCCCCTTGCTGTTCTTGGGAATAGACTGTAGTTATTTGTTCCGCCAAACACCAGAGACACACCGTCTTCTTTGGAGGGTCATATCTAGGTCATTCTCATGAAAGGAGAAGGTTAAGTTGAAGTGAATGTGACAGCCAGGGAGCTGGTCTCAGAATGAGATATAAGTCCCTGGGGTCAACTCACCAGGGTGCCTGCAAGTGTCTAGAGAAGCAAAAAAATCTCTTCAAGGACAGAGTTGGAGTCAGCAGCAAGGGTCCTTCACAATGAGTGCCCCCTACTCTGCAGCCTGTGAACTCGACCTCTCCAGAGACAATGTCTGAAGGGGTCACAACCCATTTTTCTCACCATGACAGACACGGACTTTTCCAGTTCACAGAAGAATGTGGGTCTGGGCTTTGAGTCTCCTCCAAGTTCATTGCCCTTTCTTCTCTCTCTCCAGCCCCTCACAACTTGGTGGGGGTTCAGTGGGTCTGACTAACAGATTTGAGTCATGTAACCTTCTGAAAATGCTAATGAGAAAGAGAAGGGCCCCAGGAAGCATCAAAATGCTGACATGATTAGGGACGTGTTTGAACCTGTGCAGAGCAATGTGGCATATTTATCAGGCAATTTTCCACTCATGCTGGGTCTCCTTGAAGTTGCAACAAGCACAAGAGCTCCTGGATATCATGGATCTTGTATTTAATTGCAAGATTATTTTAAGTGCAAGTTTCCTTTGCTCTGCCATCCAGTACTGCATGTTATCCAATAGGCACAAATCTGATTTTTCTTTGGAGGTTGTTTCTGTAGGAAGGAATGTAAAAGGTCAAGAAAGTCAATACTTGATTTTCTTTCTTTTAGGTTCTCTTTGCTTTACATATTTTTCTCGTTCTCTGGCTCTACTCCTTCCTTGCACAAACATTTCCCACTATCTCACAGAATCATAGATTCATATCATTGAGTGTTGAGAAGGATCTTGGAAACCATGGGATCCACCTGCCTCATTTTACAGTTAAGGAAAGTAAAGCCCATAAGGTACAATGAGCTACCTGAGACTTTATCTACTATTTTACCTATTATGTGTCTGTTAACTCATTTACAATGAGATGATAATAGCAGTACCCACTTCATTGAGGCATCATAGGAATTTATGAGAACTTACATGTGTGCACTATGAGGCATGTGTATACACACAGCATACGTACACACAGTGTACAAAATATTTAGGGCCTGGCATCATTGCTAAGCAAAGGTTAATCATTATGGTACATTCAAACTAAAAAAAGTTTTAAACTTATTGCTCATGTGGCTAATTGGTTCATTGAATAGACTAAAATCCACAGGGAACAAACAGGAGACAGCTTTTATTTTCTCCCTTAACTACAGCCTTCAAACACACTCCTCCAAGGACCCCCTTTCTCGCCTTGACAGCATCACAGGTAGGCAACCCGACTTCCATGAGGTGTCCACCTGGAGCCACACCCCCTAGGCCCCAGAACTCCCACTATGTTGACACCTCATTACCCCTAATACCCTTCTTCAGTGAATTCTAGGATTTTGCTTAAACAGGTTACATGTAAAGGGGTGGAGGGTTAAAGGATGAGCTGGGAGACTGTTAGCCAGTAGAAGAGGGTCCTGGGAGTCCCTTGGCAGCTGTCCGATGATGTGGAGGTACTTGTATAACAGTGGAGAATTGCAACCCACCCCATCATTCTTTTGACATTGTTTCTGCAAGAGCTGACTCTGACTAATATGTACCTTGTAGATAAACAGCATGTTAGTATAGGAATCCTCGGAACTAGCTTCAGAAGATACAGACTCTGACCTTCAGACATCCGAGCCCCAGGAGATTTGCTGACCTTCAGCTGAGGGTGATGTGAAACCAGGATCCCAAAATCAACATGACATGCACCAGACCGTCACTTGCCTCATCAGAATGGACTGTGCTGATCTGCATGTAAAGAACTTTTCAACCCCCTCCCTTGATCTCTGAGTTCTGTTCCCCTCCCCCTCCTTATAAAAATCTCTGCCTCCACTGAGACGTGGAGATGAGCTCTGAGATGTGAGTCTCCTGTCTTCCACATGACCGGCATTGGCATCTGCAAATAAACCACCTTCATTTTTACATCAGCACCTGCTTCGAGAGTATTAACTTTAGAAGCAGCAGGCAGCTGGACCTGCCTTCAGTTATACTCAGAGCCTATTGCCTTCAGCTTTGTGGTGATGGGAAAAAGCCTAAGGCAACAGGAAACAACCCATTTCATACCCTTTCACCTGTGTTTTTTCTAGGGACCAGGTTAATGCAGCACCTTCTTGGTACCCCTTTGGAGACAGAAACTGCAATCTTCTGATTTCCTGTGCAAGATAACAAGGGGAAATGGAGAAATATTTAAGAGTTTCTTCCTTTAAAACAGTCCCATCACTGTCTTACTTTTGTTGCCTGAGAAGTTTCTTGCAACCTAATTCTAATCCATTACACAGGCAGAAATCTCTGAATATCTTTCTAATGTGTTACTGGTTTGTATAATAAGAAATGGCTTCACAACTTAAACATCCAAGCCTTTGACACAGTTCACTGTGCATGAAGTGCTACCACCATCCTGGGTACCATCTGAGCATCTCCCAAACAAAGAGCATCATTCATTCATTCATTCATTCAGCACATATTTATTGTTTACTGTGTGCTAGATTTGGAGGCTAAAACAGTGATTGAGATGGACAACGTCCATGGTCATGTTTATAGAACTCCTAGTCTACAATCAAACAATAAACTAATAAATAAATCATTATAAATAGTGACAAAGAAATCATCAAAACGCCATTACTAGAGCATAATGTTAAGTTTATTAACTTTACATGTGTTATGGGGAATGACATTTAAGCCAAGAGCTAAAGATGAAATTGAGCCAGCACAGGTATGAGTAGGGTGAGGGAATTCTAAGGAAGAGCTTACAGTGTGGGCAAAAGACTGAGGAAGGAAAGCACTTTGTATGCTTGAGAAAGTAAAGGTAGACCTATGTAGCCAGCGCGTAGTGAGCGACAGTGGAAAGCTGTGAAGAAGGCCAAGCTGAGTATGATCTTATAAACTATGGTAAGAAATTTGTAATTCTAAGGGCAGTGATGAGGAGCATGCCCTATCCTGCTTTTGGACATTGTAACAAGCTTAATGGTGCCCCCCCAAAGGTATTTCCACGCCCTATCCCCCAGTACCTGTGAATGTGACCTTACTGAGGAAAAAGGGTCTTTGCAGATGTCATCCAGTTAAAGATCTCAAAACTGGATCATCCTGAACTAACCAGGTGGGACCCAAACCCAATGACATGTGTCTTATAAAAGACAGAAGAGGAGAAGACACAGACAAAAAGAGGAGAAAGCAGAGAAAGAGATTGGAGTTATGAAGCCACAAACCAAGGAATGCCTGAAGGCACCAGAAACCTAAAAATGCAAGGAGGTACTCTCCCCCGGAGCCTTCAGAGGGCGCATGGCCCAGCCAACATGGGTGGCTTCTGTTGAGCCACCTCAGAATGCTGACAGTTCAGAGATTTGTGCGAGCAATTCTAAAAATAATCACAGATGATTAGAACTGAGAATTTTCCAAAGGTCTTAACAAAATTAACTGTAGCTCTAGCAAACTATCCAACAGAGTTAAGAACTTTTAATCCATCATCTGCATTGTACTATACTACTGGACAATTGTGAAAAGAAAACTCACTTTCTCTTGGAATACTGGCAACAATCAATGATACGTGTGTGCATGTGCCATATATATCCATGTCCAGCGAGAGAGGGGATTCTCTGACCCTTAGTCTCTTCAACATAGTAACTCTTTAAAGAAGTTACCATGTCTGCCATGTCATGCTCTCCCCACTGATTTATTTCTCTTTTGCAATAGCATATTCTTTCTTCCCTTTCTTCAAGCAATATTGTTTGATGGCTAGACTGAAATCTGCAATGAGAAGAATCCAAGCAAATGAGCTCAGACCACGACACAAAGGTGGGAGTAGAGGAGGGAGAGGATGAGATGAGGGGAATGTGCAGGGATGATCCTACAGAAGGAAGAGGTTTCGGCTCCAACCTTGTTGTCATGGGCAGAGAATCTCCATGCAGTTCTTCTGTCTTCACAAAGGTGGTTTTGCTTCATCCAATAGTCATTTTTGTCAGCCCTCCATCTCCGGCCTGGGGCTGAGTCCCACGGTGCACATAAAAGGCATGCCAGGACTCGGGGGTTCCTTGTCCTGGAAACAAATCCAAAGCTCTTGCATCCTGTGGCAAAAGCACAAATTGAAAAAATGCTACCCGGTCACCCCTCTCATTCTGTTCAGGCCACTGGACACAGCCTCTGCCAGCTCCAAACTCACTTTTTGTCCAAAGACTCAATACACCTATTGAGAGGGTGGTCAGGAATAGCCTTTCCTCTGCCCCTTTCTGGTGCAGCCAGGCAGAAAGCCCAGCACTCTGTTTTGTGAGCTGAGCCCCAGGCAGGGCAGGCTGGGCCCTGTGGGGATCGCCACTCATCTGCATGCAGCTCTCTTGCTTTGTGTGCTTGTCCTCTGCCAGGATGATGTCCTGTTCACTGAGATCCACCTGTGCACAGCGCTGTGCTGAGTAGTGAGAGAAACAAAATAAAGAGCCCAGGAATTGCAGGTCTCGGTGGGATTCCAAATAGCAATGTCCAGAAGTCTTGTGTAGGTAAAAGAAAGATTCCAAACACCACGTACCATCAGCAGGCATCTTTCAGAAGGTCATCTCCTGTAGGTAAACTGTTTGTGCCACCAGGTCTCCCCAGTAGATGTAGCTGAGGAATTGCCTAGCATCTACTTGTTATTTCTTTACTTGTTTGGATTTTGTTTGATTTGCATGTCCTCTCACCCACTCTCTTCTCTCTAGCATCACTCCCTCCCAGTTTTCAGGGTTAAACTCATCTTTATTTGTGGTCATATGAGCAAATACAAATATTTATAAGCACACATAGGAATTGATCTTTTAGTAATTTTTTTTTAAAAAATGGGTTCATACTATGTGCATTTCCTTGCTATTTGTTTTCTCACTTAACAATGCATTATGAACATTCCCCCTGGTGAACAGAAATAGTGCTAACTCATTCTTTTTGATAGATACGGCATATCCCATGGTTATATGATCCTCAACCTACTTAATCACTTCCCTGCTAATGGTCACTGAGGTTGCTTCCAATGCGAGTGCTGGCCGCCAGAACAGTGCTGTTGAAAAGTCCTTGTTCACATGTCTTCAAATGCTGAAAAATCTATAAGGTAGCTTCCTGGAAGTAGAATTTTTAAGCCAATTACATGCATTTAAATGGAAATAGATATTGCTAGATTGTTTTTCAGAAAGACCACAGTGTTTCCAAGTTCCACCAGCAATAACTGAAAACATACCTTTCCTCCCCTTTCCAGCCAGTACTGGGTTTTAGCACTCTTTTTTAATGTTTGGCAAACAGTTGAGTGGAAAAAAAAAAAGTTTTTTGCAGTGGCACAAGAAGCATTTTTCTGATTACTAGGAAAATCAATTATTTTTTCACAGGTGTATTGACCATTTAGATTTTTTTTATTGATTTTACAGAGAGAGAGAGAGGGAGGGAGAGAGAAGAGAGAGAGAGAGAGAGGGAGATAAACATCAGTTTGTTGTTCCATTTACTTATACATTCATTGGTCGATTCTTGTATGTGCCTTGACTGGCAACTTTGGTGTTTCGGGGCAACACTCTAAATAACTGGCGAGCTAGCTACCTGGCCAGGACTAAATTTTTTTTCTTCTGCAAATTACCTATTTGTGCCCTTTGCCCATTTTTCTGTTGAGATGTTAAATTTATCTCACAAGTGAGCATGAGCTTTTAAATATTATGGATGTTAACCAGCTGTCATATTTTTTTGTTTTATAAGTAAATGTAATCTTATGTTTAGCTTTTCTTTTTTCTTTTTTCTTTTTTATAGCTTTCTTTTGTATATTTTTCTGACTTAAAAAGATTTTTTCCCTACCTGAACTTATCTAATATCATTTTATATTTTGTTCTAAAGTTTGTATTCTTTTATCCTTAAATACTACATTTTTTTTAATGTGGGCTTTTTTTTGTATATGGTGTGAAGGAGTACAACTTCCTTTTCTCCTTCAGGGATAACAATTTTATCAGCACTGTTCTTTAGTTGTTAAATTAAAATACTACTACTGTCACATACTTAATTAGGCGTTGCCTCTGTTCTGTTCCACTGATCTATCTGTCTTTTCTCATACCAGTATAGCCGTGTTTGGTTGACAGTGAGTGGTTGAATTTGTTTTAACATACATTAAGTCTCCTCTCCTCATCCTCTTCACCATAATTTTCTTGGGTATACAAAATATGTAGCTGGCATTCCTAAATGTCATTTATTACCTTCTGCTTCTGTCACACTGAATAAGAAGCATTTTTATATCAGTGCCTCACTTTCTAGCTGGAAAAATATCTCGTGTTTATGAAATGGGGTATAAAATCCAGGGTCCCAGAAACTGAGTCCATCATGAAATTTCCTACGCTGAAGGTCATCTATTTTGCAAAGTTTTACAACTTAGGCCCAAATATAATTTATAGTCTTTACACTTAGTGGAAAAATTAGAGAACATACAAATGCTTGGGAACATAGTACATTATACACAGCAAGTAAGTTGCTGTAGGGGATTCAGTTACATAAAGGAGGCGGAGCAGGGGTGGAGTCAGGCCAGTTCCCTGCTGGAGGTAAGTTCTGGGGACTCTTGCAAGGTGACGATTGATGAGGAAGTCATTGTGCTTTGGTTTCCGCCAGAAAGAACTTTTGAAAAGCCACTTAATCTGGGCTCTGTTTTTCCAATTACAAAAGGAAAGGTGGTAACACTTGGTTATTTTCAAATGGATGTGTTCCAGAGTCATGCAGAATTGGCTACATATCCAAGCTTGGCCACTCCTTGAATTAGTTTGAATTTTTATTGACTCTTTCTCAGTTTTATCATATTTATATTTAAGATGAAAAGAATACCTCATGAGGATTTGTTAGTTGAGCTAATACTTATAACATATAATTTGCATAGTACCTGGGAAGTAGGAAGCACATTAATATTAGTTGTTACCATTGATACTGTGTAACTAGAGCTACTTCTCACCATGTGCTGCCCTTCTGTTTGGCAGGTAGGGGAATGTTGAGCAGGTGGAAGTAATAGCCCCACCTCTATTTTACTTATGAGTAAACCTTAGAACAGTTATTTATCTGTCTCATTAGGATTCTTTGAATCAATGCCACAAAGCAACCTGAACACCAATGGACTGGATGTTCATGAACATCACTTCCAGTTCCGAGACACCAATTATCTGTCCCCAGCATTCCCACTTGTCCACCCGGGATGAGGTCTACAATGTTGGCCTGAGCTGCCCTAGAGAACCACCATAATACCACCATAATTCACCCAACGACAGCTTCTCTAGGTGGACTTGGGGTGTTTAATTCACCTCCATAGACAAAACTTATGCTCTATAACTTTATGAGAGGCAGAAATGTCACATACTCCAATAAAAAGAATAAACCAATAATAACTAACACTTCTATAACATTTACTGTCAGATAATGTTCTAAATACACAAAAACCCAGGAGATAGGTATCTTTAATTTTCACAACAATTCAACAAGATAGATAGGAACTACACTAAAGAGAGGCGAAGTAACTTATCTCAGCCACACATCTGTGAAGTGATAGATCAGTGCCTTGAACTCAGGCAATAAGGCTCCAGAATCTTGACATCTTTGCCATCATGCCTCTTCCGGAGTTTTTATTTGAAATCAAAGTTTATTTCTATCTGACCCAGAAGCTCCGACCCTGGATCCTAGCACTTCCACTGTCCCTGTTGGCTTCAGCCAGCATTGTTGATTGTCTGTTTTTTTCTGTATGTATGTCACATGTGTCATTAATTACTTCTGCTATTTCCTGAGGACCTACCATATGCCTCAAGTCAGGCACTGCTTAAATGACTTAACATACATTTTCTCATTTATTCTCACAAGAGCCCTATACAGTAAGCACTAGTATCTCCATCTTTCAGCTAAGAAATGCAAGGCACAAATTATGGGTTCAAAGACACAGTTAACAAGTGGCAGAAAAGGATGCAAACCCAGATCAGCCTCATTCCAAAGATTATGCTCTGAGCCACTACCCACCCAACACACAGACCTATAGAATGCTCTGTTTCCCAGAGTGGACTCGTCACGGACGGAGATGAACATCTTTTCTTATCCAGCTTCTTCACCCAGTTTGAAGGGAGAAACATTGCACCCTCATCAAGAAACCTTGATTACTCCAGGACTCTGTATGTCTCCAAGCCACACAGCTAATATGCCATGAAAGCGTACAGTTGCTTCTTCCTTCCTTTCCTCCCTCAGAGCTAAAGCTTTGGTCCCAGAGCTGGGTGTGTCTATCCTGCATGGTCAAAAGCTACCTCTCCATGTAGTTGCTTGAGAAGTATTTTTTAATAATGATTGTGCTATACAACTATGTAACATTTATTTATTTTCCTGGTGGCTGCTTAGGCAAATGCACTGTATGTCTTTTCACAGGCATAATTTACAGAAAACATTTTATTTTTCAAATAACAAATCTAGAGAATAAATTCTTACTGGATGAGACGAGACATTAATCCATAGTCCAGATTTCTTTAATACTTATATAATTTAAATAATTTTATAATAATTTCTCTACTGAGTTATTCAAGAATACTACCTTTCTCAAATAATAAGTATTGATGGGTTAATTCTGCACATGTGTTCAATCACGATGCTCTCGTTTTTTAAAATCTCATAACAAGTACAAATAGAATAACCTTCACATCTTTTTATCACCAAGTGTTTGTCATTTTTCTTTCTACTCATGTCTTCCTCAAAAATATGTTAACAAATATTTAAAATTCCCCAGTTGAAATGCATTAAATGCTTTTTGTACTGAGAACTTTAACAAACTGGCATTTATACACATGAAAAACCATATTATCATGTCAAAAAATTCAACTTTTCTGAACAAATTCCAATAGTTATGAGCTTTGAGAGTGACAGTAGTCAAAACTGCAACCTTGGATGTATGTTGTCTATATTTCATATGGACTCTCTTAAAAAAGTGTTCCCGCCCCAATGCATAACAGCCCCATATTTCACATCTGGTGCTGGTCATAGGGGACATGCCTGGTTTGTCTATGAGCATGACCTTTACCTGTCAAGGACAGGCTCAGTGATTTTCAGGCCTTCTCTATACAACTGCAGATACAATCCTTTTTCCTTTCTGATCTTTTATTTTTTAATATATGTTAAGGCTAAAGATAGATGTTATTGAGTCATAAAGTTAGCAAAATAACATTTTGTATGATAATAATACTCCAAACAGTAGACTTACTGGTTAATTCTTATTTACGGAACTTTTGAGAATGACATTGTACTTGCCTTTCATACTTAAATTTTAAGTGTTATATTTTATAACAGGAGCCAAAATATATGAATTAAATTTTTTTGATGGAATCCAGCCTGCATTCTCCCTTCTAATCCTGAAATCCCTTCTATAGATCTTCTCAGATGTAGTCTCCAGGCTGGGCTTGAATTCTTTGAGTGACAGAATTTTCTACCTCATTATTTTCCATGGTTTAATGAGCTAGTATTTACCTTCTTATACCCCAACCTAGGAATTAAAAATATGCATAATCTTCTTTCCTCATAAGATCCTGCATAAGTGGCACCAAGAAAGGATAGTGCCATGTATACCTAATGTTGAAAAACTTAAACAGTCCTGCTTAAAGTCACTGTATAATACTATCTTAGAAGACCAGAATATGAGGCTATTAATCCACAAAGACCCATGAAGTTTCACAAAGGTACACAAGGCCTTTATTTGTCTCACCATGTGGCTTCTCTGGTTTGTTTTGCTCTGCAATGATTATGGATGTAGCCTCTAGCATCTTCTCTGTGTCTTTGACTTTCTATTTTGTGTGTTTTTCTTGAGTTATTATCTTCCTCTAATACATTTTCTTCTGCTTTCTTCTTACCCTCTTATTGAACTTTTTAGGCAATTAAAATTTTAAATTAAATTTTAATGTTAATTTATTGTACTTCATGAATAAAGCTCACATAGTCTAATCATAATGTACAATTTTTTATTTAAATTAAAAATTAAATTTTTAAAAGGTGAAAAATAAAAACATAGACTAATATTTGTATTTCCTTATAATTACATAAAGAAGCTCTATAGAAATATACCTTCAAAATAATTTGGAAGGCTAACTAAATAGAGAGAAATGGGTATGAGAGTTACCACTGAATTCTTTATAATATTTTATCACCAAACTATGCAAATGTATTGTGTGTTCAAAAACTAAATAAAAATGTCAAATTAAGTTATTTCTTTACTATATAACCATAGTGACTTCTTCCTCTCTGAGTATGCATCCAAAAGAAAATAACTGCTTACTCCTGGCATAAATTCTGATTATATATAACATGTCATTTTTGGAATTAAAGTTGAAACCAAAGAGAAATCTATTATTTCCAGTATCAAAATTTGTCACTCTTATGTCATTTCTGCTAAAATATTTATCTAAAACAAAATATATGATAGATAAATAAATATTTCTTCAATGGAAGCAATATATTCAGAGTTGTCTAGAAAGTGATCAGTCATTGTCTATCAAGCTACAGTTAAATCATGTATGATGATTAATTTCATGAGTCAATTTGGCTGGGCCACAGTGCCTAGACAGTCTGTGAAACATTACCTGAATGTTTCTGTGAGGTTGGTTTTGGGTGATATTTACATTTAAATCAGTGGACTTTGAGGAAAGCAGATTGCTTTCTAATGAGGGTGGGCCCCATCCAATCACTGGAAGGCCTGAACAGAATAAAATTTTAGCCTCCTCAGAAAAAAAAGAGAATTCTTCCAGAAGACTGCCTTCAGACTTCAACTGCTACATGAGCACTTTCTGGTTCATCTGCACACCACCTCTGGATATGATTACCAACTTTTTCCTGAGTTTCCAACCTGCCAGTCTCTCTCACCAGATTTTGGACTTGCCAAGCCTCCATTATCACATGAACCAGTTCCTTTAAATGGTGCTCGCTCTCGCATGCGCGCGCGCGCTCTCTCTCTCTCTCTCTCTCTAATTCCTCTCTCTCCCTCTCTTGTTCCTTCCTTCCCTTCCTTCCTCCTTCTGTCTATCCGCTTTCTCTCTCTATCTTGTTGGTTCTGTTTCTCTGGAAAGCCCTGACTAACAAATCATGCAATTGAATGCATTAATTCAGAAACTATGATTCAATTGACCAGTCATGTGCCAGGTACTGGCTGTGAAAACATGATTAAGACAGAGCCCCTGCCACCAGGGAGCTCACGAATCAAGTGAGAGAACAAGTAAAAAAGGGGACAGAGTGAAGCATCGCAGGTGTTCCCCTAGTAAATAGGGAACCCCAAGGAATGGTCAATTGGTAGGGTCAATCTTCTCTTTGCCTGGAGAAAAAAACAGCTGAACTTCTCTTCTTTTTCCCTTTTCTGGTGGACAGAGTGGGCAGCGAAGTGGACTGCAATGGCCAGACCTGGATTCACCTGGCCCGCTTTGTGCCTGTGGCCTGTCACACAAGAGCATCATATGCAATAACAAGGGACACGTGCATTGATTGGGCTTTGAGTTTATCAGATAAGAACACTCCTATAAATTCCCAAATAGGAGTAAAACGAGTAAATCACACACTTCTCTGTGTTGCTGGTCTTCTTTCAAAGTTAGTAAAATAATTTTTGATAACTGCTTTGGCTTTATATTTATGGAAACCCACCTTATAATATATTGATGCAATATTTACAAAGTTCATTAAGCATATATGTGTGTGTGTTTAGAACTTGTCACTAAAACAATTCATTAATTTTTAAATAGAGATAAATGGTATGCCTATTGATTACTCATTCATTTATTTATTTTATTAAAGTTTTTGAATTCAAGAACAAACTACCACTTTCTCTTTGTCATAATGCTCTTACAATCTACCTGCCATGCAGGATATAAAATATACACATGGTCCATACTTTCAAAAATTATTAGTTATGATATATTTTTATAAGAAGTGCACAAAAACATACACACAATTTCACAACTGATAAAAAGATACCATTTTTCCCTAAAAATCTGTCTCTAGTATCCAAAATTAAAACTTTCCCCAAATCAAAGTCAGATTTATTAAGGTAGAGCTGGGATTTAAAGCAGAGATAGAAGATGAAACTATCTAACATGAAAAAAGCTAATATTAAAACAGAGGTTTTCAGACAACAACAAAAATGAAAATTGGAAAACAGAAAACAGAAGCTGTCCAATAGCCAGCTTTGATGCTGAATTTACAGAATGTAAACTCTGCCCAGCACATGAAGTACAGGAGAATAAAATATTCCCTGAGCCACCTTTGAAAGTCATCGGTGGGATAAGACTGGGAGAAAGCATAGCAGCCCCAACCATGCCCTCCAGGAGTGGGAAGTAAGTCATACATTAAATCAAAGGCCTGTTTTACAGCTGTCTGGCTCCTGACTCCAACAGGGGAGACAACTATCTACCCCAGAAGGCCCAACCAGCAGCAGGGAGAGCAGTGCCCAGGCTCTCTCAAGCCTTGAACATCCTTCCTCAGGCCTGGCCCCTTCCATTCAGTTAAAACGAGAAGTGCATCAGGCATTTGTTTTGCTGACATACACAACTCGGTTGAGGAGTTCAAACTCTGGGATAGAACCAGGCCGGTGCTGGCCAAGCTATCACTCCTTGCAGGTGCAGGCACATCTTGTCATGTGATTTTTTTCTTCTCCTGTTAGTAAGAAGTATGCACTGTGTGTGTTGTATGTACAGGCATGAGTGTTTAATGGTTTAACTTTACTCAAAACATTTTCCACATCTCTCCAGAATAAAATCATACTCATCAAAATACTAAAAACAAGAGATAAGAGCATTTTATAACTTTTTATTTCAGTCAGCCCAACAGGAAAAATAACACTAAATAGGTTTACTTTGCTCAGATTTATAACTTTCTGACAATGTCGTTCCTTTGGGAATTCTAATTCATTTTCATTTTGCACAGTTTATTATTGGTTTAACTTTGAAACAGCAATACCTGTTTTCAGAAGCACATGTGAAACGTCTGCCTCAGACCAGGTGCTGGTTAGGCATTATTCTCTCTAGACTGACTGCTCCATGAAGCCAGGGGCAAGGCTCAGTTTGCAGATCCAACTTCTTGCACTGTGCTGAGGGAACATGGCCACTCCAGTAGGTCAATAATTGTGTTCTGTCATTTCATGCTCCTAAGTCCTTGTATTGGGGATTTTTATCTCTCTGCTATAGATGAATAAACAAGTTCAAAACAATTAAGTACAGGTATTCACACAGTTAATCAGTTAAGTAGTCATCTGTGGCATGAGACAACCTTGATTCAAAATGCCAAACCTTAAGTGAGATCAGAATTTTACATTACTAGTCCTCACTATAACACAATACTTGCCTTGATGGGAATTAATATCAGAGGCAGAGCTTCACCTCAGGCAAAGGTCAGTATTTAACGGGGGAAGTTGCCTGTTCTGTGAGTGTCCTCAGAAGGAGACACAGATGGCCCCACCCACGTTCCTGCTGCCCCCCAAAACCAGCATGGCTGCAGGGCATTTACCTTTGTGGCCTTCTGAGGCCTTGTCAGTAGCACCATGTTTAAGACCAGAAATGAGCAACATCCCTGCTGGGGATTTTTCTGACCTATTTCAAACTTTTAAGACCATTTGAAAGGAAATTAAGGAGGCAGGAACAAAAGGACCTAGAAAAACAGCAGTGAGAAGCTCAAGTATGGCCACCAAACGTCTCCACACTCTCATCTGCCAGATTTACCTGAATCAACAGAGCTTCCCTGACATTGATCGGAGTGGTGACAACTAGACCTCAGAGGGAAGATTAAGTGGATTATTGTACCCAGGGAAGAAAAGGCAGGGAAGTGGCATAACAACAGTCTTTAGGTACCTAAGGAGATAAGTCTCCATTTCCACAGACCTCAGGAAAAAAGGAAAATAAATTTATTCTGAAGCAGGAAGCACTAAGATTGCCAATAAGGAAGCCTCATTTCATCAGTACCCTGGTGATGCCCCACCTGTTTGGGCTTGTCCTTCCTTGTTTTTGTTTGTTTTTATGACAGAGTGTTGAAAATCACCCAAGGGGAAAAAAGACTGGGTGACATATGTACACACACATTAAAGTTAATGGGAATTGAAATTAATTTTGCTGCTAGTGACCAAGCCAGGGTTTTAAGGCCATGCTCTGGCCAGTGGGGCAAGCAAGCTTGGCAAGGAGGGACATTGGAGAAAAGGATGTCCCAACGCCTCCTTGTGCCTAAGGTGACACAATTACACAGGGCCTTTAGAGAGAGTTTCCACCTGGAGGGCGGAGTGCCTGCCCTCTTAGCATGGGGACATCCCAGAGGAGGTGAGCTCCGCTGGAAGCAGACTGAATACGACTGAGAGGGAGCAAGTGTTCAGGAAAGAGCCAGGACTGGGGTCAGGCAGGTCTGGGTTCGGATTCCTACTCTCCCTTCTGGTCGTATAACCTTGTGTAAGTCGTGTGGCCCCGCTGAGCTTCAGGCTCCTCAACTGTAAAATGGGAAGACAACAGTACATTAGGCCCCCATGCCCACAAAGAGTACATTCCAAGACCCCCCAGTGGATGCCCAAACCATAGATAGTACCAAACTCTGTATGTATGATGTTTTCCTGTGCATGCATACCTACACATTTATAAAGTTTGATTTATAAATAAGGAACAGTAAGAGATTAACAACAATAACTAATAATAAAATAGAACAATCATAACAATATCTTGTAATAAAATTCAAGTGAATATGGTCTTTCTCTCAAAATATCTTGTACTGTACTCACCTTCAGTATGCCAAATTGCCGGCATCACTACTCTTGTGTTTTGGGGCCATCATGGAGCAAAATAAGGGTGACTTGAACATAAGTATTGCAATACTGTGACAGTCCATCAGATACCAAAACTAACTGGTAGGGGAGCATCTATAGCGTGGAGATGCTGGACAAAGGGATGATTCACATCCGGGGCAGGATGGAGCAAGATAAAGTGAGATTTCATCACAGGTACTCAAAATGCTGCACAATTAATTATTTATTTCTAGAATATTCCATTTAATATTTTCAGTCTGAGGTTGACTACAGGAAGTAAAACCTCAGTTCAGTGAGGACTACTGTCCCACTCTTGCTGGGATGTGAGCATTACCTGAGACCGAGCACGGAAAAAGCCGGGATGAATAGAACACCCAAATGTTAGCCGCCATCCTCATGGCCTCCCCACCTCTATTAAGTTACCCCTGAGGTCACCATGGTATGGGTGCTGCCTGAGCAGATGGCAGTGCCCTCATGACCCCGAGACCTTCATTTGTCTCTTGAAAATGGGAATAAAATACTAGGGTTCTGCTTTGCCAAGCAAAGAGGGTGAGAAAAAAATCAGTCTTTCTTACAAAAGGCAATGGTTTATGCAAAATATGTGTGATTAGAGAGCTGTAAATTTAAAGCACCCTTCTGGTTTATGTTTAGGAACCAATGGCGTCACAAGCTACCAATCCTCCCAACTGCGCAGGAGTGAGACAGCACAGACCCCAAGTTGCTCACCTGGGATGCTGGAACTGATTGGCAGAAAAGGGAGTCTAGAAGTTGATTTCAACCTACCTCTGGGTGCACTTTTGAGGTTGCCCAATTTCAGCCTCACAGCCAACCCTGCATACACACACATGCACCCACACACAAAGACAGGGAGCTTAGTCATGGACATATGCATGTTCTTTACAAAGCTTTCAGAGGTAGATTTTAGCAATGATTGAGTTGCTTAAGCATTTCCCTTACTGAATCTCTATAAATTATTCTTTTTGCATCTACCACTGCCTACCACAGCTGTACCCTCATACCAGCATCCTGGAGCTCTCATGTGGATGATATAACTTACATAGATGCTCACTAAATATATGTCAAATCTCAATATGCCAACTCCTTAACCAGTCAAGGGATTCACATCCTTTCTAAGTATGAAGCCCCCTTTCAAACGTTGACAACTTGCAAAGACCATCTCCAGCAGAGTAGTTATACTTCTACCCTCTGTTGATTAACAATAAATAGACAAAAATATATAGTAAACTTGCATAATGATCTACGTCTAGTTTACACCTCACTTGTTTTCAGTCTGTGCAAAACACATGGTATGCATATGGTGTCTCAGATCCCTTGCAGCAATTTCAAGTCTTCATGGGGGGTCTGCCACCCACAGGCCAAGAGTTCTTAATGTAAAGACACATAATTCTGGGACTGCTGATGGATCTGTGCATTGAAAGCAAAACTATAGTGTGAAATCAGCAGAAGATAACTGCTCTAAAATTATGTGCTTTGAACTGTCATGGTCCACCTTCAAGAGACCAAACCTTTTATAACAGCACACTGGGTCCACTGGGGATGGTAATGCTGCCTCCCTCACTGTGCAATGCAAGCCTATTTGATTAATGGACATGGTGAGCTTTTTAAAAATAAATTAAATATGATAAATTATCAGTAGGTTCACAGAGATGTTAACCTGACATGAACTCAGCATCTCAACTTTAGTTTCAATTTGGCTCCTATTATCAGTGGTCTCTAGGCAGCCTAATTTGGTTTGCATGTTTATTTTTAATTTGGTTCTGTAGAGCACTGAGGGATGAACATATTTCCCAAAAGGAAACAAACAATGTTAATTCCAAGGGACTTCACACTTAGCAGCAAAGCATTCTCTAGAATATGAAATGATGAAGGAAGCTGAAAATATTTGCTCCTTTCTCCTTGCCACTCTGTAAAAACTCATTGTAAAATATGCTTGAGACTCTTTTCCAGACTCACAAAGCTCTGTCTGTCAGTCTCTCCCTAGCATTTCCCAGTGTGCCCTGCCTTCCTCTCTGCACTGTAGCCACACTGTTTTTCTTTCATCCCTTCATGTATGCAATGTTCCTTTCTACCTCAGGGCCTTTGCATATGCTCTCTTTAATCTGAAATATCTTTCCCATTTCACCCTAACTTCCATTGATCCTTGAGAACTCAACTCAGAAGCATCTGTTCTCTAGGAAGCTTTCTCTTGTGAAACGGTGTGCGTGTGTGTGATGTGTGTGCACATGAATGTGTGTGCCTCTGCAGGGCTTGGGGAAGGTTTCTCACACATTCTTTGCACTTTTGACAATTATACTTCACATTTGTTTGGTAATTGTTCTATCTATATGTTTCTCCCACTAACCTTTAAGTTCCACAAGGATAGGAACTATGTCTGAATCTGTTCATTGTCATTTTCCCAATGCCCGGACTCTGCCCAGAACACAGGAGAGAGCCTTGACTACATGAGGTGCCTCCTTTGTTAAATGAATGTATGAATAAAACACTATTATTTTCTGCATTTTAAAAATCATAAGTGGTAAAGGGAAATGAGAGAAGTGCTGCTGAGAACCTTGGTCTAGCTAGAGGCATATGAATTTTAAAGCAGGAAAACAACTTTGGCACTTTCCAGCTCTGTGATCTTGAGTAAATTATGTAACCTCTCCTGAGCCTAGGTTGCCTCATCCTCAAAATTATAATAATAATACTTGTGTTGTTTATAAAATATTGTTGTGAAGATTAAATAAGATGCATAGAAAATAAAAATTGATTAGCGTTCATCTATTATCTTCTTATGCTTTGCTTTGCAAAGGCAAAGTGTGAATCCGGCAGCACTGTATGTATCAAAGGGGACCAGTCTAGCCAGGCCCCCAAATACATGCTACTGCTCCTTACAGCTGAATGGGCAGATTTCCCACAGAGGAGGACACACAGTGAGATTCTAAAGGCCGAGCATACTTTGTGAGTTAGAAATCACATGATGGATTACTCCCTTAGTTTAAAGACACTGAAACCAGGAGCCCTCTGTATACGTGAACTACTGTGGATTTCAACAGCATGTCTTTATTTACTGCTGGTTTCCTGCTTTCTAAGTTAGTGTGTCATTTGGAAAAAGCTTCAAAATAGCTTTGGAAACAACTTTAAAATAGCATCCAGCAATTCCATTTAAGTACAAAAACAGGCAAAACTAATCTAGGCCGTCAGAAGAGAGGGCAGCGGAGAGTCTTGGGGGAGGCCCCCCAAGGAAAGGGAGTGTGAAGGGGGCTGGGAAGGTTCTACTTATCGATTTGAGTACTGGTTTCCCAGGTGTGTTCACCTTGTGAAAACACACTAAACCACACTCTTACGCTGTGCGCACTTTTCTGTGCACATGTTGCGTTGCACTCGGGCTCTGTGTTGAGATTTGAGTTGCCCCGTTCCTTTTCTATGATGGCTGTAATTTAACTGTCAAGATCTGGAAGTCAGATAGTGCTTTTCTCTCTCCCTCCTTCCTGCCTTTTCCCTCCCTTTCTGTCCCCCAGCCTCGCAGAAGCCCGTGGACACACAGACATGCAGACATACAAACCAACAGGTCTTGCAGTCATTCACTGGAATTACCTGTTTGCTACCTGTGTTCACAACTGACCCCACTTGTTTCCAGATCGAATTTGCCCAAATCCAGACTCTGGAAAGTTTTCCTATTCTTAGTAAAGGGAATGTACTGTAAAATCTTAAGTAACTTAGTATCTTAGATACTTAACATCGTCTCTCACCCTACTGAGCCCCGCCCCCACACACACACTGCATCCACAAACAGCAGCCAGATGGTTCCACGTGTCAAGTCGCCCAGTTATACACTGACTGTGCCTCCTCCAAATTCATGTATTGAAGCCCTGCCCCACATGTGATAGTATTTGGAGGTGGGGCTCTTAAGAGGTGATTGCCTGTAGATAAGGTCATCAGAGTAGGGTTCCCGTGGTAGGTTAACGTCCTTAGAAGGAAAGGAAAAGAGACCAGAGCTCTCTTCCCAATGTGAGGACACAGTCAGAAGCAGCTACCTACAAGCCAGGAAGAGGGTCTTCACCAGAACCCAACCGTGGTGACACCTTGATCTCGAACTATTGTGAAAAATAAATTTAGATTTGTCTAAAACAACTCACTATACCAAAAGACACTCTCCTTCCTAAAATCTTCAATGGCTTTCTATTTTTCTTAGAATAAAATTCAAATAAATATCTTGTCACATGCTACAGACTCTACAAGAGCTGGCTATTGCCTCCATCTTCAGCTTCATCTTGAAGCCCCACCACCA
This sequence comes from Anoura caudifer, assembly GCA_004027475.1. Lineage (NCBI taxonomy): Eukaryota > Metazoa > Chordata > Mammalia > Chiroptera > Phyllostomidae > Anoura > Anoura caudifer. The sequence goes on along the minus strand of PVKU01003693.1, from coordinate 43,866 downwards.
GCCTGGCCCTCGGGCCACACGTGTCTTCCTTCTATTCCTCCCTGGCCTCCGGGCCTTGGCCCTCATCATCGTCTCTGCCCAGGCTTCAGAGCTTCACACAGAAGGCCACATCCCATCCTTCCTGTCACAACATAGAGGGCGGTTCCCCAGTGAGGCCTTACTCACCCACCTCTGATGGTCTGCCTCCTCATCTAGTCTTAAATCCTTATTAGCACTCAGCACTATCCGATTGTTTTCCTTTCCTCCCCTCCCCCTGCCAGCTTTTTGGGGATATAATTGACAAATAGATATTGTATATATTTTAGGTATACAGTTTCATATTTTGATATATCTGGTAGTTTCTTAGTTACTGATATAGTCGCTTGTCTGTTATATGTCTTCCCTTGTCCGAAAAGGGGGTCCCTGAAGTCAGGGATCTTGCTCATCTTATTGCCTAACCCCACCACCACCTCCCTAGTCTAGCAATGTACCTGGAATAGAATAAGTACACAGCTGCTATTTATTGAATGAGAGGATGACTTAATAAATACCAAACCCTCTTTTACTCTTGCCTCTACATTTTCCCTGTAATCATGTCCCCATCCTGTACCCAGTTTTTTATCTGATACCTCCATACCCTAAATACCCCATGCCCTATTCTCCCAGCCTGGTCCTTGCCTCACTCCTGCCAGGTCCTCCCATCTGTTGCCAGTCTCCCAGGGAGCTAATTCTTGCCCACATTGATGCACATGACCAGCCCCTCGCTTCCTGTGCTTCGCTCCATGCACCCAGCCCTGCCCCTTCCCAACGCCCACCACCTGCCTGTTCCTCCACATGCCACCTGCCTCCACATCTCTGCACAGTGGGCCCCACCTGCTGGCCTGCACACTCCCCACAGCCTGGCCCTGGCAGGTTGGACCTGCTGAGTCCTGATCCAACAAAGGTACAAAGATGGTACAAGATATGACCCCTCACCATTTTGGGCATCAGAGTCTAGTGAAGGTGGTGAAAGAAGTGCTTGCTGACTTGCAAGCAAAATGTGATGAGTGCCATAAGAAGGGAAGGAGAAGGAGGTGATACTAGCAAACATGACAAAAACAGAGGTGACAAAGCCAAAGACCAGAAAGCAAGCTCAGAGACGAGAGAGGGTGAATATCAGACTGCGCTCTAGCAAGGTGAGGACCAAGTCTTCCCATCACTCCCTGGTGAAGCCTGAAACCCAAGCAGATGCCCTTGCCCAAAGTAGAGGATCAGTTAACGCACATAGCTCTGATGCGAATGGCTCTGATACAATCCCTCTTACTTATCTAAAGTAAAAGAAAATGCATATGGGAACTAAGGCCCCCAAAAGTTAAGTGACTTGCTAAAGAGTCGTAAAACTGATTCATGTAGGACCAAACCCAGCTCTGCCTCCCAGCCAGCGCTTCCATCGACACCACCCAGCTGACATCAGCCTTTCTGTCTCTGAGTGAACAAGGCCAATTTATTGTATCTTTCCTTTCAGTGTCATTTTTATACCCCTTTAAACATCCTCTGTAATAGAAAATCAGGTTAGGCAATTGTTGGCATTAAAAATAAACTTTTCCCATGTTCACAAAGTTTATTACAAAAACACGGGACATTATGTTCTCAGCATGCTGCTTTTGTATTTGAATATTAAATGTGAAATAAATACAGCTTCATATGGTGCCACCTAGCTGGAAGGAACTTACACACTTTAAGGTTCTCCCAGTGACTTTTCTCCTTTTGGCTGGCTGTCATGAATTAAAATATGGCATTTTCCAGAAGAGTTCCACATCTCTGTCCTATACCGTATAGTCTGCGCATTTTGAGCTTTCACAGCACACACATAAATAAGCCTGAATTGTTTATTTTTATTGTATGAAAACATAAATAACACAAATTTATCGTTTTGACCACTTTTAAGTATACAATTCAGTGGTATTAGATGCACTGAACACGTTGCATGACCATCATCAGCATCCATCTCCAGGAGGTCTTCATCTTCCCAAACAGGAACTCTGCCTCATTGAACAACAGCGCCCCATTCCCTCTCCCGTCACCCCTGGCAGCCACCGTGCCACCTTCTCCCTGTGAGTTTCATTATCGAGGTGCCTCACCTAGGTGAATCAAAGAGTATTTGTCCCAGCTTATGTCACTGAGCAGACACCCTCAGGTTTCACCTATGTCACAGCAAGTGTCAGGATGTCCCTTTCAAAGCTGAATAGTGTTCCCTGGAATGTTTACCCATTAATCTGTCCGTGGATATTTCGGCTGCTTCCAAGGCTATTGTGAATTAAGCTGCTGTGAACATTGAAATACAAGCATCTGTTGATTCCTCACCTCCAATTCCTTTGGTTGGATACCTGAAAGTGGAATTGTTGGACCACTTGGTAATCCCATGTTTAATCTCATCAGGAACCTCCATACTGCTTTCCACAGCAGCTGCACAATTTTACATTCCCACCAGCAAGGCATGAGAGTTCTACTTTCTTCACATCCTCACCAACCCTGACCATTTTCCCTTTGGGGAGGGGGAAGTTGATGTTGTTTTTAATGATTTCCATCCTGTTGTACATCAAAGGGGTATCTCATTAGAATTTTGATTGCCCAAGTGTGTGTGTGTACACATGCTGGAAGCAGCTAAAGACAGAGATGCAGAGTGACTATATCTCTTGGGGCTGGAAAAGACCTCTGTCATTAGATCCTGAGGCCTATCCTCTCTGTAGGCCAGGACACCAGTCTCCAGAGAAAGGACATAACTCTTGATCTTGACCCAGAGGCCATGAGCAAGTTCACAAGAGTTTACAAAAGCATGTTAGGCTGAGAAGCTGGCATCTTTCCATGTCTTTTCTAACTCACTTCCTAAAGATTCTTCAGAACCTTGGAGGAAGAAGGCAAGGGAGGCAGGGAAGAAGAGACAGAAGAACAAGGGTACATGTCAGAGTCCAATATGGCCAAGCAGAAGGACATACAGGCCCACAAGTATCTTTGTTAAAGGAAGGAATTGGGCTCCTGTCACTGAGTGGCCAAAGCAAACTATGCAATAGTCAGGGTCCAGCTCAGACTCAAAAGGACTCAAATACTAACAGGGGAGAGATTTAGAATCCGGTAAGGTTACCAGGGAGGTCAGAACCTTAGAGATTAGGATCTGGAGTGAAGTAGAAGCAAAATAACAGGAAACAAGGTCAAAAACTAGAAGGCCCAATTTGGCCTTCTAAATTAAGATCAGTTGCACAGGAAATTTAAGGCAGAAAAAAAATGAGGAGTCAGAAGGGTTCAAGGTCACTGAGACCTATTAAGCACAGAGAAGCAGATCACCAGCATTGAGTTGGAGATCCCCAATATCCCTACCTGTACTCAGTGCTGCTTCTTCCACCCACTGCCCCAGGCTTACTTCCTCTCCCACGGAGGGTGATAATACTCTAAAGATCTTTCAAGTAGCTGTTAGGCAGACCACATTTATTTCCCTTGTCTCAGTGGAGTAAGCAGAGTAAATAGAAAAGTTAAGGGTTCTGTCCCCACCTGAATTGGATCTGCCCCTACTGCCAAATAAGGAGGAAAATGTAAGATTGGTTACAGGGACGAAGTACCCTAGAGAGGAGTTAGTAGAGAATTTGGAGGTATTTACGGTAGGTGGAATTCTTAGGGTGGCCCCCACAATGCCCACATTCTGGATGCCTGTCTGTATTGTCCCCAACCCTTGTGCAAGGTCAGGGTCTGGGCACATGTGGCTATCATCCCTGTGTGACAGAAGGACTCTTGTGGTAGGCCTAAGCTAATCAGAGGAGTCATTAAAATGAAGCATCAGAAAGACATTCTCCTCCTGGCCATGGTGGGAACTGCCTAAGGGGGTCACATGACAAGGAACTGCAGGCAGCCTCTGCAAGCTGAGAGCATCCTTCTGCCCAAATTCCAGCAAGAGACCTAAGACCTCAGTCTTAAATTGCAGGGAGGTGAATTCTGTCAACAACTGCTGAGCAGGGAAGAGGCCCCAGCCCCAGACAAGAATGCAGCCCCAGTTGGCACCTTGATTTCAGCCTGTGAAACCCTGAGCAGAGGACCCGGCTAAGCCCTAGCTGGGCTTCTGACCCACAGCAACTGTGGCTGAACTAATCTGTTATGCAGCAATAAAAAAACACATATACTTTGCTTGCAGGATGGAGGACATACACAGTACACACCATCTGAACCTTGAGCATCTTTGATTTGTTCAGTGTGATGTAGAATAATAGATCAATACTCACTTCACAAATTCGCAGATCTACATGAGAACTTACGGAGTATCTCGTCCAACCCTCAAAGACAGTCAAAGGACTTGCTCAAGGTCTCATGCTGCTAATTGGTGGCAAATACAGTGGCCCAACTTAAACATGCCCTATCTGGAAGTAGTTCTGCTATAAAATGGGTCCAGGATCCAGAGGATTAGAAATTGCAGGAGTCTCACTCTTCATCTTGTTGAAATGCCTCCATTTCAGATAGGAAGAAACTGAGGCACAAAGAGAGTAGGGAATTTGCAGTGTTCTTTCCAATTAACACAGCCATGTAACAAATAACTACATGCACACAACTACCCATCCAAAGAGAAATCAGAAATCAGCCTGTTCCAAAAACTACTGCCTTCCCGTTGATCCCCAAATTCCCCAGCAAGGAAGATGCATAGGAGATATACAAGGTCCCCAGACAGACAACCAAGTTGTCCTCAGCCCACACAGGGCATCATCAGGTGGCTACTAAAAGGCCCGGGGCTTTGTTCTTTACAGGAAGGCTTGGCCGCATTAAAGGAGAAAGTGAACATGGCCTGGAAGGGGAGGGAGGGGCAAGCTTGTTAGGCATTTTTTTTTTTTTTTTTAGAAGCTTAGAAACAAAAGAAAATCTTGCAGCTTTGCTAGTCAAGGACCTTTTGTGGAGGCTGATGTGCATCAGTCCTATTTGGGGGGTGTGTGTGCACGTGTGTGTGTGTAACCGAATAGCCTGTCAGGGCCTCATTTTCCACGATGCAAGTCTCCCCTAACTGATAACACTCTAAATAACAGGTGAGTGGCTCCTGGCAGGAAGGAGATTGTCTGACCTCATTGTTTGCCTCCCCCCCCCCTTTGTTCTTCACAAATAAAGGTTTTTTAATAAACCGAAAGGTCCTCCGCTCTTGCCTGATGATAAAATGAAAGGAACCAGTGAGGTATGGTACAACGTGGCAGCAAAAAAGGAGAAGCTCATCAGAAAATAACAAAGGTGCAAGTGAAAGATAAGGCAGCTGTCAGAGATTAATCCTGCGCGCCTGATTGTTTTCTTTAATACCAAAGCCTGCACTAGCAAGCGATAAGTTTGCTGAGTAATTTGGTTTTGGGTGAGGAAATAAAATTCAGGTAGGCCCCATAATTGATTTCCCTTTTTTTAGTTTTCTAAACATTAAACAACAACAACAACAACAAAAAGCTCTGCTTTGGCGACACTTTCTTGCAGCTGCACTGCTGACACTGTCCCCTCGACCGGGCCCACCTCCTTTATCCCAAACGCTCCCACAAGCTGGGTAGGAGTAAACAAGAAAAGTGCCCCTCTGCCAGCAAAATAAGGTGCGACTTACATGAAACCCTTAAATGCATGTCTGCTATGGACCAAACTGTACCACCACCCCCTTCCAAAAAAATACATGGAAACCTCACTCCCAATACCTCAGAATGTGACTTATTTGGAAATAGGGTCTTTGCAGGGGAAATCAAGTTGTAATAAGGTCATTAGGGTGGGCCCTGATCTGGTATGACTGGTGTCCTTATAAATAGGAGTATTTGGACCCAGACCCATGCACACAGAGAGAACACCATGTGGAGATGAAGGCAGAGGTCAGTGTGTGAGGCATGGGACATATTCTCCCCCAGAGTCTCCAGAAAGAACCAATTCTGCAGACACCTCGATCTCAGACTCCCAGCCTCCATCACTGTGAGACAGTAAGTTTCTGGTGTCTAAGGCACCCAGTTGGGGGTACTTTGTTAGGACAGCCCCGGCAAACTAGTACGTCGATCTCTAATACACAGGTGCAGCAAGAAACCCTGACCTCTAACTTGAATGTCACATTAAGCCAAGTTCTGCTCATAGCCTCCATTGCCCACCTACACTCCCACACACTCGCATCAGTTTCTGACTGCATTAGGCACAGTGCCAAAGAAGGCAGTCAGGGGAAAGTACCACCTGAAGCCACATCCCTGTCCCTCCCTCTGTGTGTTAGGATGAGAGCCCTTACTTCATAAGTCACACTGGGTATCATTAATGTAACAGGGTGCAGCCAAGAGGGGGACCCCAAACAGTGATTTGCAATGTGGTCCAGAGCTCAGAGTGTTCAGAAAATATTATATATGTGATGTCCTCACCCCCACCAGTCTGAGCTGGGGGACGGGACACATGGAACAGGGCCATTGAGAGCTGTTTTGTACAGCCACAGCTTTGCAGCTAACCTCTGGCATGGCCATTTAACATATCTACAGCCTTTAACTGGTTTCATAGATGTGTTAAATAGCTGTGCGCATGCTTTGAGCCAGGGGGATAGGAGTGACTTCAACCCAGAATGTAAGTGGGAAGCAACTCCCCCTGGTTACAGAGCCTGCAGGAGAGCTTGGAGATGATTAACTCCACAACATGAGTCCATGCCTGCCCGGACTTACTACGACAGCCCAGTAAAGCTGGAAGGATAGGGGAATGCTGGCAGGTGTAACTGATTGTGGGAGGAGTCAGAAATGGGGCTGCAGAGGAGGATTGGCGCGGGGATTTAAACCCACGCACAGCAGCCATGACGGGAATCATCACACAGCTTTGAAAGAGGAGTTGGAACCACGCGATTTGGGGGTGCTCCCTGTTGCCACAGGCTTAAGCAGCAGGAGAGACTTTGCCCAGAAGAAAAGGGGTGAAAGGACTCTTGCTGGGGGAAGTAAATAGTTCCTTTCCTTTTCACCAATCTCTGGCATTGAGAGATGTCTTTCCTCTGGCAGTTTGCCTGGTGAACCTAGTACAGGAGTGGGGAACCCCCAGAGAAAAAGGAGGGGTCCTTTTGGTGATAGCATATGGTTCACCCCCCACCCTGGGTCTGTTCTGTAACATTAACAGTGCCCTTGTTACATCTGCACACTCAGCCCATCATCAAGGGTCCTCATCATCAACCCTGGCTGGGGAAGGCCCAGAACAGTGACCTCACGTTGATTCTAGAGAATGCCTTGAAGTGGGGGAGAGGGTGGGGTGCACCACAGCACTGGAAGTCCTGACTGGCAGGCAAAATATGTGGCACCTATCTCTGGGTTTAGCAAACACATCTTACTTAGCTCTTGAGACCAGTACTCTTCAAACCTGAATGCACATCAGAATGAATTGCCTGGGAATCTTATTAAAATGCCAACTCTGACTCAGTAAGTTGAGTGGAGCCACAGAGACTGCATTTCTAACAAGCACCCAGGTGATGTGGATGCTGCTGGTGCACCGACCATGCCCGAGGTGCAAGATTCATATCAGGAGAAGGGTCCCTAGGCCGTACAGACCTAAGGCTTTAAGTGGCCACAAAACTCCACAGACTCGAATGTCTCTGGGCTGGAGAAACCTTCGTTGGGGTCGGGGAAAAAACACAGAAGGAAACAGCTTGGGAGTGAAGCTGGGAGCTCCCGAGGGAGAAAGTGCCTCGTGTGCACATGCATCCAGGAGCATGTTTGCAGGCAGCCCCAGCAGCAGCCGAGCCTCACTTATTGAGACAGAATGAACAGCCCCCAGGTTGCTCGTCCAGCAGCTAATTTCTCACCTTATCTATTATGTGAATGAGACGGGGAAACAGTTTCCTGTTTCTCGCAGATATCACGGACATGAAAGACACCGAAGAACTCCCTGGACAGCAGCGCAGTCGCATCCAGCCAGCTCCCTAGTCTCACAGGGAGGAGCTGATGCAGCCGGGCTGCTCCCAGGTGGAGTCGAGAATTCTTTGTGGACACTCCTGAGCCAATAGCACTTTGGGAAATGGCTGAGGGGCTAACCCGTATTTTTGGTGGTAATATTCCATGGTGGATATTCTTTGAGGCCCAAGTGATTGGCCAGGGAGTGGGTTTGAGGCTGAGGCCTTTCATGGTCCATCTCCATGCTGGCTGTGTGATGGGGGTGAAGGATCCCCATCAGGAAGGAGGCCAGCCAGCAGCCACCACCTCCTCCTCTAACCCACTCAACAAGCCCCACCAGCCTCATGCACCTCCTTCCCAAAGCCCCACCAATCACAAACCTTCCCCTAGAAAAGTTAAACACTCCTGTGGTATAACTCTGTGTCTTAGGGAATCACAGCTTTTCCTGAGTGTTTGGTTTAACTCTTGCTAACACTGAAGAACAGGCCCAGCGGGGTAGATGTAGTTGTCCAAAGTCACCTGACAGGTAAATAGCTGAGCCTTTTGAGTCCATGCAGTGATTGAGGTCTGGCAGGAGGGCAGGTCTGAGACAGGCAGCAGTGTCAGTGGGGGCAAAGGGGGAGAGTCTAAAGAAGACAGGATATCAGGAAAATCCTCCTAACTCAGGTTCCAGGTTTTGACCCAGAAATAGAACACACCTGAGAAAAAGTTCTGACAGAGAAAGAGCAGGTAAGTCCCACACAAGAGGCTCCAGCATCAACTGTCCATTATAATCATTTGAGGATTTTTTCAAATGCTCCTGGCCACGCCACACTCCAGAGGAACTAAATCTGATCTCTTAGGCCTCACAGTCCCGGGGAGCTGGTTAAAAGGGCAAACTCTCCGGCCCCACCCAGTCCTGCTGAATCACGGAGATTACCCTGCATATTCAGCTTTGAGACGTGCTTCCCAGGATACATATTGGAACCACCTGATGCCCAGACGCAAGAAATCAGAATCTCTGAAGGACAAGGCCTGCCGTAGGTGGCTTATAGAGAGGCAAGGGCCAACAAGAGGAGATCAGAGCACAAAATGTAAGCGTGAAGCCTGAGAGGTAAACTGACCTGCAGTCCAGCTTTGCAAAGGCCCAGGCATCTTCAGGAAAAGCAAGTTTGGGTGAGGAAGTGGAGGCCAGGAAAGTCTGGTCCATCTCAGCTCCATTTTAAGACCTGATCAAATCACAGGTGACTTCAGTGATCCACAGTCTGACATTCTACGCGCATCTGAAACCGGGCAAGAGCAGTGACGTGCCTTGGAAGGCCCAGGGTACTATACCGGACAGGTAAGGGAAGGCACTGGGGTAGGCAGCACAGAACAGCTGCTAGGATTACAGACAGGTTCTCATAGTTCTGCCGCAGCTGTATGACCTTGGGCACATTTTTCAACCTCTAAAGCCTAAGTCTGCTGCTCTGTAAAGTGGAGAAGACAACGAACAGCTCCTTCATGGAGTCATTGTCACCTGTCAGGAGCTAAATGTATACAGTGTTTGACAGAGTTTCCAGTTCATATGCACAAAAAAAGTAGCTATAATTAGTAGTAATAATTCAACGTCAACTCCATGGTCATTCTGAAGAAGATTTGAAATTAGTAGAAGACAGATGAGATGTGAACAATAACTTTTTCTTTGCAGAGTGAAAAACTGATGTGGTGTTTTATAAATAACTCTCTGGACTATGGAAGACTATTAGCTCTGCCCGCTCCAGGCAAGCCCAGTTTAATCCACCGCAGTGGTTTTCTACAAATGTAAAAAGAACGACTACCAAGAAATATACAAGAACACATGGGGAGGCATGAAAATCAAAAAGGCATTAACTTACAGAGAAAAGGGAACAAGGAGCTAGGTTAAAATTATGCAGAAGACCCTCCAAATAAATACCAGAGTGAAAAGACAGCTAATTGAAGAATGAGAGAGTTTTCTTAACCAGTGCTAGCTGAGTAAAAATATAATTATCTTTGATTCATGAAGATTGCTACAATATGACTCATTTACCAAAACAGTTACCAGCAAAATTACATTTGTTACTGTGGGAAGACCACGTGGGAGTGAGGGCTGTAGTAAATACCAAATATGTTTCTATTTTCACAGTGGCACCTTGAAGGAGAGTTTTGTTTCCTCATCAGCAGTTTTCTGTGATGCACCCGCTCTCAGCAGGGCCTTTGATGATTGAGGGGAACACGGAGAGATGGGAAATACTAATGTCACTGTTCCCAGCCAGGTCCTGAGAGCGTCTCAACTTTCCCGGCCTAGGCACAGCACTGTCTGGGTCCCAGACGTCTTCCTCCTCGGCAGCTGCGCCCTTGGCCTTCATGCATATCAAGTGGATGCCTCTGTCCTCAGAGAGCACTCAGATACCTAGAAACTGAAAAACATGTCTTTTTGTTTATTACTTGTCTGATTGCTCTAAGAAGGGAAAACCAGCATTTTTCCTCTCGTATGTTTTCTCTTGAACTCAGCTGTGGTGGACTAGGCGTTCACCCCCACAGCACGGAGCCATTTAAAGGTTCAAAGCCGCAACAATCTGTGTATGCGGTGAAGGGAAGTTGACTGCCAGGTCCGTGCACTGCTATTGCGGGCAGACGCTCCGTAGAGGGGATCTTGAAGGTGAGAGGGAACTCCCAGTGTTCTGGCCCAACCTCCTTAAGGCCTGCCGTGGTCCTAGGGGGCACATGTATGGAGGGGACCATACGGCTTCTAAAAATAGAAGGAATGGCATAGGAAAAATAAGAAGATGCATTTCTCACACAGTGAAAGAGCACTGCAGGGAGAAATGTCCGGAAAAAAAAGGCAGCTGCAAACAGTTCTGCAAGAACAAGAGTAATGAAAATAAATACAGCTTACCGGCCTAATGAAGAACATTTCAGAGCATGTTGAGACCCTAACTGAAACAAATGAGGATCATTATCTTCCCTGGGCTCTCCTGTTCAGTGTAGGACAAGAACCGCACAAATAGAAGGAGATGACCAGGCTATCATGGTAGAATTATAACCCCACACCAGACCTGGGCCTCTTAATAAGACAAGCCATTTTCATCTCCAGTCCCAGGGCCACTTGAGGCCCAGAAGACCATCAATATGAATGATGCTTTGCTGTCTTCATCCTGGAGTAATTAATGTTTTAAGAGCCACCCACCTCTCTTTCCTCCCAACATAAGTAAGCATGTAAGTATTTCCTTAAGACCTAGAAACTAAAGATTCTGGTGCTGAGTCTCTCTCAGGCTGAGACCAACCACACTATTATTTCTTAGGTGCCTACTATGTGCAAGGCATTGCACAGAGTAGCTGACATGCATTATTTCATTTAATGCCATCTACAGGCTTAGGAGCTATCACCAATACCCCCACTTTTTAGTTTTTTTAATTTTTATTAATTTTAGAGAGACACAGAGAGAAACATTTTCTGTTCTTACACCTATGTATTCATTGGTTCAGTCTTATATGTGCCCTGACCAGGGATCAAACCCACAATCTTGGCCTAGAGGCACGATGCTATAACCAACTGAGCTACCTGGCCAAGGCAAATATCCCCATTTTAAAGAAAAAGATAAGCGAGGCTCAGAGAGGTTAAGTAACTTGACCAATGCCAAAGACTAAGCGACAAGTCAGAGGTTCACACAGAATACCAGTTTAGTTTTTAGGGTCAACCTCTGTGAGGAGGGGACAAAGATGAAAGCAAGCAGTGTGTCAGAGCAGACAGGAAGGGAACAGTCATTCCATGCAGAGAAAGGAGCTGTGCAGGGGCCCAGAGGCAGAATAGAGCTTGGAAAGTGTGAAGACCTTTCCGATATGTACTGCTCAATGACAACCCACCCCCAAACTGTTGCTTAAGACAATGGCATTCAAAAGACAAGACAATGCGTTTGCTCATGGTTTTGCAACTTGGGCAGGGTTCATCAGGACAGCTCATTACCATCCATGTGCTGTCAGTTGTGGCAACACAGCTGGAGCTAGAGACTCCTTATATGGTGGCTTACTCATGTGACAGGGAAATCAGAGCTGGCTACCAAGTGGGAACCCAGGCAGGACTGTCAGCCAGGGCCTTGCTTCTCCTTCACGTATGGCTACTTGGGCTTCCTCCAGCATGGCTGCTGAGGTCCCAAAGGGAAGAGGTGAAAGCTCCCAGTCCTTTCAAAGCCAAGGCTCAAGACTGGCAGTGTTGCCTCCACCTGTCCAATTGGTCAGTTCCTTCACAAGCCCCACCTCAATTCAATGGAAGGAATAACGATGAAAAAAAGGCAGTGATGTGGGAGTGGACTAGGGTGGAGAAGCAAGGAAGGGCAGGGTCCTGGAGAGAGATTTTCAAGCCTTTATTGGCCATGTGAAGGAGTTTGGATTTCACTCTAAGTACAATAAGAAATGCTTGTTTCTTTTTGGACCCTTGCACTTATCTCAGCTGTAGTACAAGACTATGAAAAGTAGCTACTGAAGGGACTCCATTTTGGGTCCGTAGAGCAAATATGCAGGCACATAAAAAAGATGAAGGGATTAGCCTCATATATGCCTAACTCATAGACACAGACAATAGTGTGGTGATGGCCAGAGGGAAGGGGGTGAGGGATGGGTGGAGGTAGGCAAAGGGTGGGGGGAATGGGGATATCTGTAGTAGTGTCAACAACAACAACAAAAAAAAAGATGCATTTAATTCAGGTTTTAATGGCGTAAGGCATTAACACACTGTCATCCTCAGATATAAGCTTCCCCAAATTTCATGTGTTGCTGAGTGACCTTTGTAACACACCAAGATGCAGGAACAATGCCAATACCCCTCACCAGGCACAGCACAGGTACTGCCACACCACCTTCACAGGGAGAAATGACGGCTGCCAGTTTTCCTGTCTACCCCCATCTTTGAATACGTTATACTCCTGAAACTGAAATCCAACAGCCCTTCAGTCTGTCGATCATCCATCCATCTGTGTATAAACACCTCTTTGAGGTCAGATGGCTGGGCTCTGCCCATACAACCAAATCACCAGCTCCAACACGACTCCCCAGTGGTCTGACGTTTTCATGGTTGGAGAACTGGGTGCTTTTGTGCCAATTACAGTTGCTAGATGAGAGAGAATGGAGGAGGAATAGCTTTCCTTTGCTGACAGGGACCTGCACTGCTCTGTACACCAATGGGTTTAAATGTACTGACACCTTGGAGATTGGAACAGTGCTCCTAAGCACATACCAAATATCTTCTGTGCTGACATGCTAAAGATACCAAGATAAGCTAGACATACACTAAGTTCTTGAAAAGAATTACTCATAAATAGATCTTCTCAAAGGTATAGCGATAGAGGGATTCAAAAATATAATGAGATCATAGGCATATGGAACTGAGCTAAGCTTTTAGGGGTGGTGAGGCTGGAGAAACTTGATGGAGGAGGCAACTTAGGACCTCAGTTTAGAAGGAGGAGTAGGAGAGAGAACATGGGGAATAAAACTTGTTAGTGTGAGGCACTGCGTTGAGAGGAGTGGGTTCAGACAGGAGGCTGAGGAAGTTCGTATATGGTTGTATCCCACCCCTACCATTTTGTGAGCCCAGGACACGAGTACAAGCAGATACTCACCTGTAATTTTTTCAAAATTATAATCCAAGCCAAAAAAACAGTTAAGTAAAATATATTCCACAGATAGGATATCTATAGTTGATAGATATTTTTTAAAAATACCACCTGTATTGACAGATACACCTTCTTTTAAACTTGGGAAGCCAAGCTCTAATTTAGGATTTTGTTCTCCTTGGAGTTTCATGCTGAAACACAGAAGCACAGGGGAACCGCCACCAGCCCATGACCCAGCTCTCCTCTCTTCCTGCCATTGGCCCCATCACGTACCACAAGGGACCTGACTAGTACAGTGTGGAGACCATGCCCACATGCCCAAGGCTCTGTCCACATCCCTCTGCAAACAGCCACTCCTTGGTCACCCCTTTAACCTAGACATGGACACACAGGGAGTTCATCCATCTTCAGGGGAAAGGGTTTGGAGAAGACATGCTCACAGGCCATGGAAGCAGGCCTATGGCAACCTGTGCAAGGAATTCTGGGGTCCTGATCCCTTCCTGCACAGGGGCAGAGCACTTAGAAGGTGAGGAGTGGGCTCTGGGTGGGCAAGCCCCCGAGACTCCACACTCCCATCGCCCCGTAAGGGGGAGCCCAGTTGGCAGAGCCCAGAATGCTCTCTATAGCACCGGGCCCCTCTTGCCTGGTCCCGGGGGTGGGACTGCCTGGTAGCCTCCATTTTCTTAATGAAATCCAGAAGCTAGTGTCGTCTGCTGAGACTGAAGTTGTGTGGGGATCCATCCAGGGAAATCAATGCCACCTTGCAGGTCTGGTTCTTTCAGTTCTTGGGAAACACAGTATCCAAGCAGTTTGCCATGAGAATCTGTTCCTTAACTTGAAGTGAAACCATGCGCTGGGCAAGCAAATGTAGATCAGAATCATTGAGGTACAACTTGCAGGCATTTCTTAGTAGATTTTTCTTCTCCTCGTTGCCCACTTGAACGGGCCCATAGATTTGCTCTGTGACGAAACCATGGACAGGGGGAAAAGTGCATTACAAATCCCACTTCAAAGTCAGAGGACTGTTATGAAATCTGGTTTTGGCTCAGGAGTCCCCAGCAGTGCTAAAGCAGGTCACCTTCAGCAAGAGATCCCTTCATCACGAGGGCTGCAGGGCCATGGGACAGGAGGTCCTCCTCTCCTGCCTTAAAGGCAGGTCTGAGTTCAGGTGACGTCAAAGGTCAGCAGGGACTGAGGCCAATAGGGGGTGGATGTCTGGAGAGGACTAAAACAGACCTTATGACAACATGGACTTTCTCTCAGTGAAGATGGAATGCTTCAAGAAAGAATAAGATGGGATATATTAAATAATGGAGCAATGACTAAACTCAAGTTACACAATTTTAAAAATATTTTTACACATTTGTAAAATTTTCCTAATGTTACTTTAAGAGTATTTTAACTTATCACTCTGTTATACCTGAACATTGATCAAATGATACTTTTAAAAATACTAGGATTTGAAAGACCTGTTCTACCATTAATTTTCTATAATGGCTGCTGAAATCTTATTATCTGCATTTTATTGCTATGAAAACTAAAATATAGAGCAATTAAGTGACTACCCAATGAGCAAGTGACAGATTGGAAATAGTACCCACTATTTTATTCTACCTATTAAATCATACTTCTTGCTAACCTCAAGGTGCCTCTTTTCCACTAATCTACTTTCAGTTCATGGCTACTGAAGATCTGTATGCTGGCCTTAGGAATCTCTAATTAATCAGCCCTAGATGTATGTTAGATTCTGTTAAAAAATTTCATTACAAGGGTAAAAGAGATAGAACACAAAACATTTTTTTGTTGTTTTTTGAGGATAAAGTAATTTATGTAATCTGATGTTCCATGTATGAACAAAAGGGAGCCTTGGTTTTAAAAACAGGTGGTAAGGAAAATGTTCAAGGAGAATTCATACATGATGGATTCATAATATGTGGCCTCGTATAAAATATCTCTGCTGTCTGAACACCCCTCCCCCACTCCACTCTCTCTCATAGCAATTATTAACTACCTTATATTTAGGTCTATTATACACATTTTATTTTCCCTACCAAATTCTAAAGGCAGCCATTGTGCCTCATATATTGTGTGTCCTCCACAGAGCATAACTGTGCTTTACTCATGGCAGTTGCCCAATAAAATATTGCTGAACAAGCAAAAAAATATTTTGGATTACATCACTAGCCCTTTGAGACTGGCGTCCAGCAGGAGCAGCCCTAGCAATTAGTTAAATCCTAGGACCGCTGTCAAGGACAGAGGGGATGAACTGCAGGTCTGAACCGTCAGCCATTCCATGCTCCAGAAGCACACACCAAATGAAGGACTGTGTATTAGAGAAAGCCTGCTCTCGGGATAAAGAAAAGAAATAGATACAAATCCCACATTTAGTTTCTGCTCTGACTTCAAGGAGGAGGATGCATGTACTTCTCATCAGGCTAAAAAGACTGGCTAGATAAGAAATAAAAATCTTAAGTGAAAGATGATTTCTTTTTATTGTATGGGAAACTCCTTTATGGGTGAACTTATCCTCAGGGGAAAATCTGTTTATTGTGAAGTAAAAGGAAAGTCCCAAATAATTATTAATCATCCTTCCCACCCAAAGAAAGGACGTCAGTACAATATTCCGATGTGTGTTGTATCTAAACTAAACTACAAAAGTAGCTTTTTACCACTGCCTGCAACTGATGTCTGGAAAACAGCCTAGTTTACATAATTGCACAGCTGTGGGCAGCCTGGCTTCCGAAATTCAGGATGCATTTTGATAGCATGTGTCAGACCTATAAAAGGGTTAATTTTGAAAATAGCCACTTTCGTATACAGATGGAGACAGAGTGCTATCATCAATGTTTAATCAATCAATAGGCATTTATTCCTATGATATAAAGTTTACATTATCCTCCATCTGGAGCAATGGAGGAATAAGGAAGGGAATCTGTCAAAAGCAAAATTACTTCTTGTTAGCTTTGCCCCTGTAATTTCAGTTCAGCTTAGTACGTGTTAATCTTTTTTATGACTTAAAAAGGCAATAAAAAGTGATTATACTTTAACCCTCTTGTGAATTTCTCAAATACTTTAATCTAAACCCAACAATTTCGCCTGTGTTCTGGGATGAGCTGTCAGATCTCTGTTCCTGACATGATCAGATAAGTGGCCGGTTACCTTGTAGGTTCCGTTTCTTCACTAATTCTGTTCAACCCTGTAGTTCTAGATTTCTCAGCCCTTCTCCTTCTGCAGCAGCTCTGCTCTTTGTTTTAATTTCAAAGTCTAGGAGTCCGTGTTGTAGAAAATGGAATTGCATCTGCAGGTCCCTAAACAATGTTAACTTCTCTAAGACTCAGTTTCTTTATCTTTCAAATGGTTACACAAATGAATACCTGTCTCAGTAAAAGGAAGTGGGGAAGATTGTTGTGAAGATCAACTGAAAGAGCATATGTGAAATGCATGGCGCGTACAGACCACTTGATTCATGCCAGTGTCTTTTTCCTACCCTTAAAACGTAATTGCTTGTTTTCTCTGCATTCAGAACAGTGTTTTGTTAGTGTTGTTTGTTTCATTCACTAGACTGAGGCTTGTTAATTCTCATGGCCAAAGCACAGTGCAGAAGAAGCAAATCTGTATCTTTCATTTCTAAAAAGACTAATTAGTAGAAAGGGGGAAAAATTAAACATATAAATTTGTTTAGTTGATCATCAGGGAGTAAGATTACTTATTATTATGTTGTTATATTATTTTTAATCTTCACCCAAGGACATGTTTATTGATTTTAGAGAGAGAGAAAGGGAAAGAGGGAGAGAGAGTGAGAAACATCAATCACTCTGTTGCCTCCCGTACCTGCCCCAACCTGGGATCGAACCCGCAACCTAGGTGTATACCCTGATGGGGGTTGGAACCTGCAACCCTTTGGTGTACAGGACAACACTCCAACAAGTGAGCCACCAGGCCAGGGCTATCTTAATATATTATTTATAAATTATTATTATGAGTTTGACCATTACTATTACCGGTAAATGAGCAAGGGGTGGCCAGTAAAGTCCTTACCCTCCTGATAGGGTAACTAACACAGAGGAAGGCACATTGCATAAATGTGTGTTCTATAGAACATGTGTACTGTTCTCCATCATATCGTATCTTCTAAATTTTCCTGATAAAGAAAGAAGTAGACAGGAAGACTCCTCCTTAGTAAACTCCCACCGTGCCACTAGGATTTCCACACATGTGCTGCAGTGTTAAAGGGTCCCAGAGCACTAGTCTCCAAGCCACTGTACTTTCTATGACAATCATCTATTATGTGCAGAAAACCTTTGGGTAGAAAATAGAGAGCTGCTCCATGGTGTTTAAGTTCCCAAATCAAAGGCGATAGTTGAAGGTAACACAAAGACCTAGTTCTCACTGCAGCAACTTCTACTTAGCCCAGCACTGTGTGGGCGGCCATTGTAATGCAGCACAAAATCAGTAGGTACTAATGCATAATGAATAAAGGTTTACTCCCAAACCGGCCATCAAATGGAAAATCGATTTGATTTCACAATCCCAACCATTGTTCACCCACTTGTTCTGCTTCTTGCTCTCTGTATGTCCTACTTTTTCCTATTCCCAGACTGCTAAACCACTAAGTAAATTTATCACCATAACAAGTTCAACCTGCTTCTTTTGTCTAAGCTAGACTTTGCATTGCAACAAAAAATTATTCTATGGTAAGAATTGAGAGCACAGATGTGAATATTTAGTAATTATTATGTCATGAGAGTCCCACTAGCTTCTCCACTGGGCATGCTCCCAACATGAAATCAAACCTGTGGAGGTGAAGTGGCAGTGGTTTGATTGCTGTCAGGCCCTTCTGAGAGATACAAAGAAGACCGGGGAGAGTATAGCCAACAGCCAATGACCAGGACAGAGTGCAAGAAATATCTCATTTCCTCATTCTTCTTTAAATCAACCTAAGTCAAATGCTAACCTCCAATTCCCTGAAGTGTGGAAAAGTTAATTTCAGTCATATGGGAGCTCCCCACCTCCAGGTCCACACCAAGGTCCCAGAACTTACGTAGTACTAAATCTCAGGCCCCACTGCTCACCAGACACTGTGGGACAAGGACTAGCATGAGGGGCTCCATGCTCCCAGCTCTTGGGGATGTAACAACCCACTTGCTTCTGCTCCATTCATGGGGCTCAGAATGTCTTTGGCAAACTGGAAGACCCCTGCCTCTGAGAACATCAGTCAGACATTCCCTCCAAGCTGGGTGGCAGCTTCTGGGGCTCCTTGCTCCCTACTTCTGATGAAACCCATCAACAGCCAACCTCCTCCCCATCCTGGGTACAAGATCTCTCCACCCACCTCTCACTGCTCTCAAAAGCACTCCCAGCTACTCTTTCTTCCCCAGGGATACCTAATATCACCGGCGCTCTGGCTTTTACAGAAATCAGGAAGAGCTTCTAAGTTCTGAGGCGAGAGAGGGCAAGCCTCAGATTTCTGTTAGAAACGGGAAGGGTGGAGGTGACCTTGAGAGGGAAACAAAATTGAAATCTCAGGAAATTATCCTATCCCACTGTTCTCACAACCAAGCAGGAGATTAGAGTTGCCTTTGACTTCTTGGCCTGGGAACTGGGTAGGATTGACTCCCCTGACAGAGAAGTCCTAGGAGCCACAGTTAAGATGTACCAGCTCCAAGGACACTGGCTAAGTGTGAGAACTGAGAAACAGTCACAGGTGTCACCAGGCAGTGCCCCCATGTGCCTTCCCACCCAGCCCTCGAGTGACTCCGGGTAGAGGTGCACAGGAGTTGGCAGTAGTAGATTAAATGGAATAAAGAAGACAAAATAAAGAGAGTCATAATAGCAAAAGCATCACAGAAATCTGCAAACACAAGACCATCCTACCTTTGAGCCTAAAATCCAACCAGATACATGCAAAGAGGTCACCCCATCAGTGGTCAAAGGGATGGCTAGGTTGATGCCAGCAGGGGGCTCCAAGGAGGAAGAGGGAAGGAAGGTCATTCACGGAACAGTGTCATTGCCCAGAGCCAGCTTGAAGGGGCCCTAAGAACCAAGCAGGACAAAAGAAATCATGTTTACTCAGGGGCTTCTTCAAGTCATGCAACAGACAGACAGTGGACAAATGGCCAGGCAATACTCTTGGAGCAAGAGGACAGGAGATGCAGATACATGCAACACTCAGAAATTCTGCCAGGGAACTGGGGGCTTTCGTAGCCAGGGACCCCACTGCCGGAAGTTCCGGAAGAGCCCAGACCTACCACCGTTCACCACTGCAGACAGAGATTTCTGACTGTGCCCTGTCAGTCTGGTATTGCTGAGGAAGCTTGAGTTACCCTGTCAAGCACAAGTAAAAACCTCATAATACTGTAAGAAAATAGTTAATTTTCTTAAATGATAAGGCACCTCAGTCTGGTGCCTGTGTGATTTGACTGAGATCGAACTTAAGCAAATACTTATGGGAACAGGAAGCAACAATTAACAAATTCATTAATTCAATTACAGCACAGGGTAGCTCCTCAATAAATGTTTGTTGTCACCACTGCCGATGATAATTAAAATCCTGTTTCTAGATGGGTTGTGATGTATAATCATTTCATAACTATCTAAGTCCTTATGCCTTGATGAGAACTATCATTATGTGTAAATATTGACTCAGGCTGAGCCTCACACATTCCATTGAAATTCAAGTTTATAATCTCCTACTAACCAACAGTAATGAACTAAACTGGGACCTCAGTCCAAACAAACAACTGCTTGTGTTGGTGGTGGAAGTGCAGGCATGATCCTAAGTCAGTACATCTTGGAGTCGTTTTTCCATACACTACAGACAATCTGGGCTGATGTGACAGACATTTTTTCATGAGACTTCCAAGATTTCTTCACCATTCAATGACTTTTAGGGTTATTAGTGGGGAAGGTCCTCTCCCCAATTCAGTCTCCGCAAAATACCAGGAGGAGGTCGGGAGTCCAAGAGCTCCTGGAAGGTTCGGTGGGCCTGTGGTTCTCCTGACACCATTCACTGGAATTGCCCTAGAAGTAAAGAGGAGTAGCAGCTCTTTTCTTTTTTAGGAGAATATCTTGTCTCTGGATGACCAAAAACTATATATATATATATTTTTTTTAAATGTCAGCCAAAATTGCAAGAACTGAAATGCTGAGCTGAATTTGGTTCCTGGCAGGCACTTGTCAACATGTCTTACTAATTTTAATCAGAAAGTTAAAGATTGAATGGATATAGACATGGGACTCATTTACACACTTCCTCTGCCACACCCAACATCCTCCACCACACACACACACACACACACACACTCTCACACACCCCGAACTATTTTATAACTTACCAAGTAGAAATGATCTATAGGACACTGTTCATAAGGGAATCAGAGTAAGTCAGGCAGCAACTTTCAAAATTAATAAACCCAAACCCAAATTTATATTTTGCCACAAGTTACCCCTCAGTACCATCCACCCCATGCAAATCAGCTGAGGTGTTTGCACCAGCAAGACTGTCAGGTGTGAGATATCATGTCCTCTGACCAGAGCCTGGGGTGGGAGTCGATGGTCTCTTTCACAGGCACCAGTGAGATTAGTGTGGAGGGGCAATAGATATTAATGTACTTTTCTCTTCTGTATTTCTGTATATGTACCTTCTCTCATTTGAAGTATCTATTGAAGGGAAGGGAAAGGATGGGAAGCATTGATTATTCTAACAGAAATTCAAAGGGAAATAAAGTGTTTATATTTAGCTTTCAGCATTCAAAATTGAGAAACAATTATTAGAAAGACAAATTTTGTAGAGAGAAAGGAAATTTTCTAAGTTCTTTTAGTGTGTAAGAAACCAAGCATGAAGGAGCTTGGATTTTTCCCCCCACAACATAGACAAGATTCCTCTTCTGCTTATGACCATTATACTGGTTGCCCCAAAGTAGAAAGAGGAAGACTTATAGATGAAAGATTCTGGGCCTTTAAGAAAAGTCTGGAGGTGGCTGTCTTTAGGAGATGACTGTGGGAGGAGTTGAGAGAGGCCAGGTAATCGAGTTCCAACATCAAGATTCTCATGGCCCACTTCTTATCCTTAGGGTGGGTAGAGTTTTGAAACATACAGAAAGGTATGGGAGAGCCATCCAGCGTGATGGATCTCCTGATGTCCCCCTTCCCAGAGGAGGGCATGAGAACTCTAGAGGATCTTTGTACCTAGAGGCAGGATGCAGACAGGGCCCTCACAAGTTGGGCCTCTCGGGGGTGGGTGAGCTTTAAGAAAAGGGGCAAAGGGCCCAGTGGTAGGGGCTGGCACATCAGCCCCCCTAAATGCTGGAAGCAAGCAGCCGTGCCTCAGCACTTACCAAACCCAGAACAGGAAAGGCCAGCCCCCTTGTCTCAGAAGACAGAAGGGATGCAGATGGCCTCACTGTCAGGATGTCATATGCCACCTTGGGACACAGCAGAGCCAGGGATGAAAAATCTGAAAGACCAAAGAGGCAGAGGCTAATGGAATTTTACTAAAGGCAAGGTCGCCTCCCCTCCCCCTAGCAGACAGGGCCTTGTGACAAGGTAAGAACAATAAAGAGGTCATATTTTCCTTGGGCAGAGAAGTGTAGCATGAGCAAATTTGTCATTTGGGTCCAGTAGCTCCAGGGAAGGTCTAAATCATCTGAACGTGTAGATGGCAGATTCTGAGCCTGGGAAAAGGTAATGTCACTGATTTCAAGCACATAAAATTTCATTCTTTGGCAATACTATTTTGTAACTATATATATACAATTTATAAGTTTTTATCTTTAAATATTTTTCAAGTCAATGAGCATATGCGGCAGGACATTGGGTCTCCCCCTCCTCCATGCATGTCTGGTCATCTCACACATGCACCTGCTCAGGGGTCCATCAGAAGAGCTCTCCCCTCCACCCAGGAACAAAGCAGGAATAAACTAGCTGGCCATGTGGGGAGGCATGACCAGGGGAAGGAGCAAGACTCAGGGATCTGTAGGGGAAGGCATGAAGAAAGAACATACTCAGGATGAGAAGTCCTCTCCAAAGGTCTGAGAGAGAGGTGGCTGCAGGAAGACAGCATAGTCTGCAGCACAAGGAGCAGATGGAGCCATCAGAGTAAGTTCGAAAGCCACTTCCTATTCTTTGTGCAAGGGAATTATGGATTACGTTACAGACACTTGAGCCAGAGGTCAGGATCTGGACTATGCATCCTATTGGAAAGTGTGTGTGTGCGCGCGTGCAGGTGTGTGTGTGTGTGTGTGTGAGAGAGAGAGAGAGGAGAGGAGATTGAGCACACTCAGGTAAGGCTGGCTAAAAAGGTATTTCCTGGAAGTGGACACACTGTCCTTCCTTCTAACATAACAGGCAAGGTCATGAGGTCACATAACACAAAGAACCGCTCCAAATATATTTTTTAATGTTAATCTTATTCTTTTCTTAAAATTTGGAGTAATTTCCACAGCTAAAAGAATATTTAACTTCAACTTTCTTTCCTAGGCAGGAAAGAAGTATATCATATATAAATATTGCCAGTCAGAAAACAAAAGTAATAACAGTTTTCAAAGTTACATTAAACCAGACCCACTGGTGTGTATGTGTGTGTGTTGATGACCATCGTACTTTCCAAATGCTAAAATCTTGAGAAAGGGGGAGACAGGGTAGAGTGAGGTGGAGAAGAGCAAAGCAGCACTTCCAGCTCCTGAAGCAGTGTGGTATCTTCCCCCGCTTACCTGTGAAGGTGAGCTGCATGCAGGATTCTGAGTGTTTGTGTTGGACAATCTAGTGTGTTGCTTTATTTTACTGCCTCAGCCGGAAGAAGTGGTTTTCCCCCCCAATCTCTTCCATCTTGCTCCTGAATCTCTACAGCACGAACAAGCATTAAGAGACAAACGAGCTGTTAAATGGAGCAAAGAGTGATTGTTGAGAAGAATTATTCTGAGGTTCACCGGGGTTTTCAGAAAGTAAGAAATGTTCATGGTTGTGAGTGGCCCTCTATTGAACTGCTATAAACCTAAAGGGCTCTTCACACGGAACCCCCTTTCCAAAAAACACCCTCTTTACAGGCATGGGATGGAGTAGGAAGATGAACCATCTAAAGATGTCAGCCATATAAACTCATTTCAGCCTGACTATGATGACAATTTAAATTTGAGAGAGAAACAATACTCACTACTCTCCCCTTTATCCTGGCGAGGATAGGCGGAGGGCAGGTGTGAGGAACCATGCATTTTGTGCTGTGCCTTTGAAAAGAGAACAAAACACAATGTCCTGAGATACTTTGTGGTTTTCTGAAGCTGCTGGTTTTTTACAAATTCTTAAGGAAATGTTGCCACCTTCTGGACAAAAGTGCAATAAGCAGCCACCGCAACTTTGACATCCAGCCTGTCTGTAAACTCATTTCCATGGGTTAGTAAAGAAGCATTTTGCTTTGGTTTTCTTTCTTTTCTGTCATCAGGCCTGCACAACATTGATATACTAAACAAAAAAAAATCAAGTCACTATAAACAGCCTAATCATATTCATAACAGAACAGAAAGCACATTTCACCAATTAAGCAGATTCTTCAAAGCAGGAATAATCAATCACACTGACAGATTACAGGTTTTTTAAATTTCATTCTCAGACTTCTTAACTCTTACGGAGCTTGAAGAGAGGTGGATAGATTCTCAACCAGATTTCCTCTTTACTTTTTTTATTATTAATGCTTATCATGCTTTCAGAGATAGGTTCATGTTTTCCTAGCTAAATGTCTTATTCAGAATTTATATTAAGAATTTTACTTTCTCAATATATTTTAGTATTGTAAGGTCATTGGTAATATTTTAAGCATAGAAATACAATAATAACACCCACATCCCTATCAGTTGTAAAAAAAAAAAAAAGTCCCTTTCCCTGTTTAGCATGCCCCTCTGTTTGCAGCGCTGTCTTCAATAAACAAGGCACCTAAGATGGATGCACTCATCCACTGAAACAGCTATGTATTTGTCCCTCTGGAGAAAAACAAATAGCAACGAAGGAACCACACCAGCACACCCAACAAAAAGCCGGAGGTTGTCTTTCTGATGCTGTTTATGTCTCTGACAGGGAGAATCCACAAGTGTAGACAGTTCAGTCCTCAGCTGCAGGACCCTCATGCTGGCCCTCCTCAGGCCTCTAAACCTGACGCCTTCCACAGTCAGCCCAATGTCCCGCCTCACTCAGAACCTAGCAGAGGGGGCGCCACTTCTCTGAGAAACTCTCCTCACTGTGAGGACCCGGTTGATGGTGATTGGCAACCCTGGACACCTGTGTCAGGGTGCCCTATTTACACAGGGGAAAACCTGTGGAGAGGCCCAATCTCACCCATTGCAGCTTATCCCAAAGGTTGGTGGTGGACTGTCCTTGGTTCCCTAACCTTGATGCCGGATGGCCAGGAGCCCTGCCATCTCATCCAAAAGTGGCAACTCCGTGCTGAATCGCCACCTCAGTTTCTTCTAGGCTCACCCTGTGGCTGGAGGCATAGCATGTTCCTCAGCGTCCTTGTGAATGAGGTGAGTGTGAGGGAAGGAGGGATGGTAAATGTCTCTGACCAGTTGGTAGATAGTTCTTTTTGTCGTCCACCAGACACCCTCTGAGTAATTACATCATGTACCACCGAGAGGGCGAGGCCAGGGATCAGACTGGGTGTCACAGCAGACCCCTGGGGACCAGCAGGACTGTGCCATACAGAGAGGGGGACTCAGCCACTGCCTGCCCCCACCTAAATCTAAATCACTCTCTGCAGTGCTGACTTTAAAAGCACAACCTTAAAGGCTGGGTGCAGTCTTTCCGTGGACACAGCATCACACTTCAGTGGACACAGTGGACACTCCTGGGGGAGGAGGGCACTTGAGTGACTGCACGGAAAAGCACGAGAAGAGGAAAAGAGATTTTATTTGAAAAGGGTGTTCTTAGAAATCTTCTCATTTTGAACTGGGATGTCCCTGGTGCAGAAAGGTCTTTGGTGCTGGTGATAATCTGGGCCTGCAAGTGCTAAATGGATTCGCTGTCCTGCAGACGCCCAGGGGCTGAATAGCAGGGAACAAATGCATTAATCATGGCAGAGCCTGTGTGCCAGCCTCATAAAGACCACTGCTCCCAGCGGCGGGAGGAGGGGGACCTCTCCACAGACCACACACTCTGAAGAAGCTCTCTAAAGTCTTATTACTGAGTGTGAGCTGGGGTATCTGACTTTCTCCAAAACATGTATGTAGCATGCATTTACCTTATGTTTCAAAAAAAAAAAAAAGGGGGGGGGTTGGTTTAGAGTCTTTGGACCAGAGTCCTTACAGATGAAACAAACAGGGAGATGCACACACACAAGCTTTCGGGGAGAAACAGAAAATAATGTTTAGCAATTACAGTCCACAGCTGCTGCAGCTCTAATGTGTGTGTGCTACACAGGTGCGGCCATTATAACAATGAATAGCGCACATTAAAGGTGCCATCCATAGGGGTAATAATACTAGGGCTGAAAAGGTATTTTCATTTGCAACCTAATGTTAGGCAGAAAATAAAATAAGGTGTTTCGCAGCCAGCCTGATGGCTCTGCTGCCACACAGGAGGCGCAGCCTGAGATTAATCTAGGACTCTTATGCGTCCATCTGACGGTGGGAGTCTGGCAATGGTTACCTGGAGAGATCACCAAGTCTCTTCCTATTCTTAAAAAAGGCCCTCGATTGGGAAAACGGAGGCACGTGCAGTTTCTAGTCAGCAGCATCAGCCAGTATAATGTTGATCCCCATTAGGTGCCCAGCACCTAATGGTTCCTGTGTACCACAAATGTTGGAAAAACACAGAGGAAGGGTCCCAACGGATGGGGCAGCAGAGTGGCTCCTGCAGGGGAGGGAGCCTGGAGGAGTGCCCCTCCCTTGTCCCTAGGCTGAGTCTCTGGCAGTGCCATTGCTATACCCACAGCACAGATGCTCTTCCCAGGGCCCAGCTTTGAAGGCTTGGCCCTAAGCCCAACACAGCCAACCTGCTTTGCTCACCTCTTGCCTTAAATGCCCAGCAGCAGATGGGCACAGTATCTCATCACATTCATTTGCCAGAACTTCTCAAACCACTAACCCCTTCAATCTCAGTGGGAAAATTATCTTCAGGCAACCAAGACACTCATGAAGATTGATGGGTGGAAGAAGCTGAGAAGAGGGAGAGCCCTGGGACTCAGAGTGAGCCTTAGAAGACGTGAGGCCTGATTTCAGCACTACCACGTGCCAGCTCCGTGACCTTGGGTGAACTATTTCCTCTCTGAACCCATCAAAATGGGAGTAACCTGCTGCAGAAGATCATGTTGAGGTTTCAACAGACCAAGTATGTGAGAATGCTGAACACCAAGCCTAGAACAAGTAGGCACTAAATAAATGGTAGCAATGATTTTGGTAGCTTCCATTTATTGATATTCATTATCTAAGTGGGTCTGTAAATAATCTCTAAGTGGTTCTAGGCAAGATCATGGAAATCCATACCAGGAAAGGAGAAAAAGTTTGCAATACACATTTCCCAGTACCATAGTGAGCTTCAGACCAAATATCCAAACTGTAAATAATAATAATAATAAGCTCAGCTGAATATTTGTTTTCATAGTGTCTACTTTCAGTAAGGGTGAAGCAAACAAATAACAATGCACGTTGCAAGGTGAATTTTGAAAGCTGAAGTCCGTCAGACCTTACTGGGTGTTGACCTGGCTGCAGTGGACTGGGTTTGCTTTCCCAGTGCACAAGTGGGGGGCTGCCCACAGCGTGGGAGTCTGCAAGCCCGCTGGCCTGGCACAGAGAGGCACAGGGATGTAGGGGCATGCAGCCCTCGCCAGGCTGAAAGCTGTCCTGGTGAAATAGGATAGGTCCCAGTTTACCAAAGAAGGTGGGAACACAGCCCTTTTTAGAGGCCTTAAAAGTGAGGAGAGGATTAAAATTAATTTGAAACTTCCCAGGAAGCCTGCATAATGAAAACAAAACTCAATTGCCATGCTGGCTGGCATGCTCTGGATCTGGAAGAGCTCACGCAGCAGAGCTCTGGATAGGTTGAAGCCTGCTGGGGGGATAAACAGCAACAAAACGGTAGTGGGGATGATGCTAATCGTGGTAGGAACACAGGCAGGGAAAAGGAGTCTTAGGGAAGATCTCATGGACCACAGATCCCTAGATGCTCTCATAGTATGTTTATTTGACAAAACTTGTTGACCACAGAGTATGTACCAGCACTCTTCTAAGTCCGTTAATAAGATGTCAGGCCCCATGTTTAAGAAACTGACAGTCTGGAAGCAGAAACAGGCATATCAACACATAATTACAAGGTTGTATGTTAAATACAACCTTGGCAGAGGAAGAAAGGGGTGGCAGGAGAACTCTTTAAGAGGGCCATCTAATCCCAGCCCAGAATTCTGGAGAGGTTTTTAAGAGGAGCTGATACCTGAACTGAAATTAGACAGGCAAAGGAGGAGGCGTGGATGCAGAATGGGCAGAGGCCTATGAGTAAGAGTACAAGTCATTTCTACAAACCCGTGACTCAGGGTTGGAAGGGGGAGGAGGAGGAGAAGAAGCTGGAATGGCAGCTGTTGGTCCAGCCCTGAAAGCTACGATTACTAAGGAGTGGGGAGTGAGGGAGATCTGTGAGCCAAAGTCATTAAAAATAAAACGCACAAAGTGATAGAGGTCAGGAGGGCCACCCTTGACCCCCACCTCCCAGCGTAATCCCTCCCCACACTGCACCAGAACATAGAATATGCCGGGAGTGATGGTGTGTCACTTTGGAGGTTAAGCTACACAGACAGAGCAGGTTTGCTCTCTCAGATCACACACGCAGCCCTGTGAAGATACCCTGATGGCAACAGTCTGAGACCTGTGAGTGAAACCCTTGAGCACCAGTCAACCTTCAGGTGACTGCAGCGGGGCTGACAGCCTGACTGCGACCCCGTGAGGACCCTGGGCCAGAGCCCCTGGCAGAGGCCCTCAGGAACTGTGAGACAACAAATGCTCACTGTTCAAAGCCGATACCTGTGGGGCTAATTCATTGCAGAGTAACAGATAACTAATACACTTAATAACATGGAAAACATATATGCATAATGTGCGAGTGAGCAAGTTATGAAGAAAAACATTTAACATGATCTTTTATACATTATAGACTAGTATATTATATTTATAATGATAGTTTATTTTATTAATCTTTACATCAAATGAACCATAAAAATAATTTTTAAATGTAAAATTTCACGATGTCAATTAAGGGTTGTAAATAGCATAAAGAGCAGATCACCAGAGGCACTTTAAAATTATCGGCTATTTCTTTGGAGTGTTGCTAAGCTGCAGACAAGCCTGCTTTCTCCCTGTGTAGTGGCTTAGTTGCAGGTGCAAGGCCTACCCAACCACGGTTGGGAGTGGAAAGGAAGCCACCACCGCAGCTGAGAGGTTAAGCAAACCATAAGAGCAGGGCAGAAGGGGCTGAGGCAGACCAGTCAACTCCCCAGGCAGTTCCTGTGGGCGGAAAGGCGGGGCAGACACCCAGAAGGGCCCAAGTCATCTCAAAGAAGAAAGGGGCTGAGTTGGCAAAGGAGGAAACTGTACCTGCTCAAGGACTCCCAAAGTCGGGAGAAAGGCAGCCCTCGCCTGTCTCAGCAAGATGAACCGGAAGTCCCAGTGGGTATAAGAACATGTTTTCATGGGAAGTGGCAGAGGATTGCCTCGAGGTTGCTCTGAAGGTGCTCCCGCAGGCCAGCCTCTCGGATGTCACCCAGAAGCTATGCTAACCTGCTTGTTTTCTCTACCACATCGGGCACAACAGTTATTGATTAATTAAAATTACATTAAATATCTCAGAATTTTCTTGCAGTCTTAACACCTTTTCTCCTAAACACTTTTGTCATAGATTCAAGACTTAGTATCTATTATAAAAGTGGTATTTAAGGTCATACCACCTTTTTTCTTCCACCTAATTTTTTTTTTTTTTTGAGGAAACAAGTTGTCCTTACAGTGTACTCACCACAGATGTTTGAGAAAATCTCTCTAGCAATGTCTCCGAATGAAGATGTCCTTGTTTCAGGGCACCGGGTGACAAACCCCCAGTCTACTGAGAGTGGAGCGAACTGTTCTCAGTGGGGTGGTAGGCTGCCATCGCAAGTGTGGCCCGAGCGAAAATGTGGAAAAGTGAACCCCCTTCTGCTCACTTCAGGGAAAACGCCCATTCACCATGGACATCAGTCTTTAAATGAGTTTTTTAGTGTGATTGTGAGTGTCAGTGTCCACAAAGGAGGGAAAGTAGAGAGAGCATTAGTTATACAACATTAAGGAAATCATAAAAACATGTACCAAAAGATTTTACGAATTATTTTTCCTTGTTACTACACTTGAATAGAGCTATGTTTACTAAATTAACTTTGAATCAGTGCTCTGCTTCAATAAGCATTTGCCCTGAAGACTAAGCACCCAACTGACTTTGCGTTTAGATTTAGAAATATCTGCCTAATACTTTTCCACTAAATAGAGGCCAATTTTCTAGATGTAAAGTGGCATTTGATTTTACTTATGGTAGAGATATTTACTTCAGACCATGCCATTCTGCCTTCTCCAGGGTATGAAGGAAAGCCCTTGGTCCCTGCAGTCCCAAGTATAAAGCCACCACATACCTGTTTTTCTTCTTAAATGGAGGCGTTCCTTTTAGTCTGACATCCTCCATAAAATAGCACAAATATAGTGAAACATAGTGAAAACACATAAAATTTAAGTAACTACTTAATCAACCACTATGGTCAACACAAATGATGACTCGCTTAAGAGAAAAATCCTTAGCAATGATGGTTTATGTTGGGTGTGGATTTAATAGTTCAGTGAAAAAAATTCATTTATTTTTCCTCACTATACAGATACAATTGTCGGTACTCTTTCTCCAACACACACCATCACTCACACAACCAATTCCACATCACTCCAAATTGGTGATAACACAAGAGGAATCTGTATACACATACACACACACACCCACTGCCATTTTTCCCTAAGTGTGGATAGACTTACAAATGCGTTTACCTTTTACAAATGCCTGAAAGTACTGGTACATCTTGGATGGTTCTGTTAAATAATTGAAAGAGAGGGAGAAATCTTGCTTCATTCCGTAAGCAGGCGAAGGCGAGTGGTGGAAGCTGACCTCTGTCAAATGGCTTGGTCGTCACTTTGTTGTGGTTGTGCTTGTGCTTGTGGCAGGAAGAGGGCATTTTTATTGAAGTTCTTGATTAAAATCTGGATGATATTGAAAATTTACTAAGCTGGCAGACTATCACAATGTTTCTCTTTCTTGCCTAGTCCTTGTGTGTGTGTGTGTGTGTGTGTGTGTGTGACACTACACTGTTCTTTCTGTTACTGGTAGGGATGTTTGAGAGAAACCACAAAACCTGCAGACTCTGTTAACCTGCTGTGACATTGGAGCTACTAGAATTCTTTTTTTAAAAAACCTACGTTTGGCATGCTTTGCAATAGAGTGAACTCAGGTGCTACTGAAAAAGTGACATGGCTGGACTGAGCAAATCCTTTGCTTCTTGAATCGCTGGCCTGTTTCTGAGGGGATGTGTGCAAACTGAGCTCAAGGCTGCTCACCTGGAGGGCAGGGCCTTCCGACACACCCTAGGGACCTGTGCTTCCTGAGACTTCTTGCCTGTGCCACAACCTTTTGCCGATGGCTCCTTTAATCAAGTTCTCATGGTACCTAGGACTTATTGCCTTCTTGTGTAAGTTCCACTATAGGTTATTAAAATGTTGGCTTACGTTCTTTCTATAAAGCAGATTAGCAATAGACACTTTCCCAACTAGAAGCGTCCACTGGGAAGGTGGCAGTGCTTCTTGGCCATTGGGACATACTCCCTAAAGGAAGCTGCTGAGCCATTTAGCATTGATTTGATTTATGGTCTTGATGTGATAGGCTTGTGGTTTTTCAATTTAAAGATATTAAGACTTAATTCACTAAAATTTATTCTAAGAATGGGAATATTTACACTTCTTTATTTTGGGGGGTACCCTGTATTTTAGCAGCTTAAAGCCAAATGCCTAGGCTTTCCCTGAATATGGGAAATAAAATTGTATATTTATGAGTAAGCAAAAAAGAAAAAAACCCCACAAAATAAATCACTGGTATATTGGAAAGAGCACAGGCTTTAGAGTCGTGTAGACCTGAGCTGTAAACCTAAATCTCCATTTATTATCACCTCACCTCTCTGAGCCTCCTCGGCTTTCTCCCCTGTAAAGTGAGGATGCATGCCTTCTCTATACTTCCCAGGCTGTCACTATATGGAATGGCATTCAGTTATAGATGAGTTCTTGAGAACAGAGGTTATTTTGGTATTCCTGATGCAGGCCTGGCATAAAGAGTTCAAAATGTTTATTGACTTGAAGTAAATTGATGTTGGTCCACTGGGAGGTTGTGCCTTCATTATTTCTCATCTAAGTGATGGTGACAGATTTTCTTGCCCAGTAGACTCACAACTAACAGGACTCCAGGTTCTCACCAGGAACATGCAAGAATGGCCTCAGTGAGGGTCCTCAGGGTGGTCCAAAGTACTTCTAAATTGCTAGTGACAGCACAAAATGGTAGGTACATTTGTTTACATAAACTTTTGCCAACTATGAATTTAATACCCAGAAATGTACGTACAAGCTAATGGCTGCATGTATGGAGACAAAAGTTCCAATCACACGCTTTGACACTACAACTTGTAGCAAGTAAGGACTTTGCCAGGCTTTTTGCCCTGAGAACATTTGAGGGCCCCAGATTTCAGTGCTACTATTAGCTCTTCAACCAACGCCTGTGGGACCATGGGAAGACTGGGTTGCCTCCTTGTCACTTACCTCTCCCATGAGGGCCTTCTCCAAGTCAGTGGAGTCAGAATTAGCACTCTCAGCTTCAAAGTGGGGAAAGCCAGACCATCATGAAATGACGTACCATGCCCAGAACACCTTCCTGAAGAGGGAAATAAGGCTTGGGGCCTTGGGGACAAGGCAGCCATTTTTAAATTTTAATTTTCAAATAAAGAATACATTCCTGTTGTTCAGAAGCTATGTATAAATGTCAACAGGCTATAAACAGATACATCACCAAAGAGGGTATAAGAATGACAAACCAGCACATCGTAGGCCATTAGGGAAATTCACATTAAAACCATCATGAACTATCAAAACCTATTTAAATGACTATAATTTAAAATACTGACAATACCAAGTGTTCTTTAGGATATGAAGTAACTGGAATGCTCATACACTGTGAGGGGAATGGAGAAAGATGCAGCCACTTTGGAAACAACTCAGCAGTTTCTTACAAAGCTACACATAACACTTGCTACACAATCCAGCAATTTAGCTTCTGGGTGGGTGTTTACCTTACAGACATGAAAACAGTTTTATGCAAAAACATATACATAAAGGTTTATAGCAGTTCGATTACAACCACCAAAAAGTGGGAACAACCTGAATGTTCTAAACAGTGAATGTGTGAACAAATTACAGAACATTCACACTGTGGAATACCACTCAGTGATAAAAAGGGACAAACAATTGATACAACGACTTGAATGAATTTCAAAGGAATCGTGCTAGTAAAGAAAGTCAGTCTCAGGAAATTACATACTGTATTCCATGTACAGTGATGAAGAACAGATCAGATGTTGCCAGGTGTTGAAAGCAGGAAGGTACAACTTCAAAGGGTAGTTTGGGGGCGATGAAACTATTCTGTACCCTGAATGTGGTAGTGGATACCTGAGGGTCACATCTATTAAAATTCATAGAACTGTATACCCCATAGAACTGTAAATTAGTAAATATCAACTTTACTAATTTTATATAAAATCATAAAATGCTAAAACAGTAGAATGAAAAAATGCATTTATCATCTGTAACCTCTGCCTAATTCTACATTTCTTTGCTCAGAGGAAACTATTATTACTGGTTTCTTTCAAAAGAGTTTCTTTTGAAACCAACATATTTTTCTTTCCTCTTTAACACAAAAGGTAGTTTATAATACATCCTGTTCTGAAACTTGTATTGTTATATTAGTGCAGAGGGAACATTCTCAGTCTTTTTAAAAATAACTGTATAATATTTTATTGTTTGATATACCAGATAATCCCTCAATGACAGGCATCTGGTTTGTTTCTAACCCTTTACTACCACAAGCATTAATGCAATCAATAATTTCATATACATAGAATTTCACACATACAGATTTTTTATAGAGTAATTCCAAAAAATGCAATTGCTGGATCAAAGATCAAAAGAGTAAATGCATTTGTAGATTGAAATAGATACGGCTTAATTGCCCTTCCTAAAGATTGTATGAATTTACACTCCCACCAGTAAGGTTTGCAATCAGAGAAGCCACTTTTAAGAGCTATGAACCAAGAGAGAAAATGGAAAACCATGGAATAAACCACATTACAGTTGAAAAAGCATTTGCTTGAGAAGTTAAATACTAAGTAACCTTTTGTTCAAATTTTATTGAGTGCTATGTTCTTAGCAGAGTGCTGGCTGCAGAGGAGATGCAATAGAAAATGTAAGAAATAGTCCTATCTCTCAAACAATTTATAATGTAGCAGGTGCAACAAGATACATATAGAAACCCATTAAAATAGATGCAATAGCTGATGATAGAAAAAGACAATAAGTAATGGACAAATTCAAAACAGGACTGCACTAGTTAGGAAAGGCATCCTAAAAGAAACGGGACTTAAAAAAAAAAAAAAGGTAAAACAACATAAGGTAGAAGGATGAGGGAGCATGACATAAAGAGGGGAATAGCCTAAGCCAATGCAGAACCACATCCCTGTCACTCACCTCCTCCAGGAAGCTCTCCCTGACCTCCAGGTGTCCCTGCTGTGCTCCTGCAGCAAAGTCTTTCAACCCATTGCATTTTAAATTATCTGTTTTAATATCTAGAAGCTTCTCAAAGTTGGGGACTGAGTCTTATTCACCACATGCTTTTGGGAACATTTCTGTTTAAAAACACATACTTAACACCCAAGCACCGTAACCCCTGGCAGTTGTCACAGTGCCTGGCATGCAGTGGGAACTCAGTCCGTGTTTGCCCAACTGCAGCACTGGGTGCAGCAAGGAGGGAGGAATCAGGAGGCTTTTCAACGGTTTCTAAAATCATTGTGTCACAGTCATAACTGAAGTTTAGAGTTAGCAATTTCCAAATAATGCACCAAAATTCCATATCAGCCAATTGGCTACACTGCAGGATATTGCTTGCCATTATTGCAACATCTTTTTCCCGTCCTCCTTTCCCCCAAATGCAAAAATTTTAAGTGCTTCCATAACCCATTAGACAAATAAAATTCCCAGTGACATGAACACTTGTTAATGATAGCAGTGGTCCCTGTTTTTCCGAATACAAGGAGGGGACTCCACTTATCATTTCTATAAATCGTGATTACTAATTTTTTTACAGGGCACGCAGATTAAGAATTCATAAAACCACAGCATTCTAGAGTTGCATGAAGCCTGGGAGTTTCTCATTCAGTCTTCATTCCTAATACTGCTTCTACCTCAGAGAGACTCATTCAGAGCTGCTTAAAACAGCGCAAATCTTACCTTTTTCACTTAATTACAATCTTGCAAATACTTTGGCAGTTTCAGAACCCACTTTTCGGCTTTCGTTGTTGTGTTATGAGCTTTGGCAGTGTCGGCATTGGCCGCTGAGAGCCCTTGATTCACAATCCGGGGCTCTATTTGCCAAGTGTAGACACAACCCAACAACTAGAAGAGCCCAAAGGAAGGGGGGCTGGTCCCACTGGCATTGTGTGATTTTCAGAGAGGAAATGAGTACCCACAAGGCCAGCTTTTTTCCCTCACCCTATCTCCTCAATGCAGTTTTCCCAATAATTTAATAACATTCACAGGGATATTAGATTAATTGGATTTTAATTCCGAATGACTGTGAAAGCAGAGAAATGAGTCACCAGCTCATACTAATGAGAAGATCTATTAAGGGCTCTTCTCTGATAGACACATGCAGCAGGGTTATAAATATTTCATATCCAATTAATTGAATTTTGCCCCCTATATATATGGCACTGCCCTGAAACATCAATCAAACCAAACCAGAGAAAGAACAGAGGGAAGAAAGAAAAACTAAGAGCTTCTTCAGATAGCAACTATATGACTCCCAGCCTCCCCCACTTCCAGCCCCTGACACACTCCCCCTACCCAGAGAACCCCTGCCATTTGCACAGGGCCTGCAGAGAGGAGCTGGAAGCATTTACACCAACTGCAGCTGGTTCCATACGGCAGGGAAATTAATGTTAATTAATCAGACAGCAGTTTTATACAGGGCTGTGTGCAGAAGGTTATTTGAGTCCTGCTGCAAATAGATTTATAGGTGTAATTGCCATGTTGAATGACCCTCTGTAAATAGGCTCATTAAACTGGCCATCAGTCAAAAAGTCTAATTGAAGTCGTGCAGCAGCCTACAATCGGGAACATGTGGCTCTTGATAAACAGAGCTTGCCCACAGCAGCCACGCTCTGGGAGGTTTAGATAGGGCTGCTGGCTGTCCTTCAGGTGGCCCCAGCTTCTCCTCCCTCCTCCACTTCATTATCCCAAGGGAAGGTGGAAGCATGCTTTCTGCCTAGCTTTACCCAATCCTCTCTGTTGGGCCCAGGAGAGCCCACGGAAGCCTGCTGTGGCAAGCAGGGAGTGTAAGCCCTGTGCGTGGCCAGTGAATGGAACTTTCTGAGCGACATAAATGCTCACCATGGGCTCCATGAGCTTGCCTGTATGGTCACGGCCGGGCAGGGACAAGTGGCTAGGTGTGCACAGGCCCCATCCCTGTGCATCCCACAGCCAATGACGAGCTCCTTGTTACGCCTTGATTTTTATTCCCACACTCCATGTATGAAGAATGAATACAAATCATTTTTTCCCATAATATGGGAGGAAAAGCAAGCTGTAGTTACACTGGGGAGTGTGAAACCTTATGGGTGTGAACTGGATGCACTTAGGTCCTTTGCTGATGCTTCTCACAGCATTTCCTACAAGAGTGAAAGATCAGAAACAGCCTCAGCATCCATCAGTGGGGGTCTGATATTTATAAACAATAAAATTCTAAGCAAACATAAAATACAATCTTTAGGGAGATCAGTATTTATCAATCTAGAAACCTATCTAGGCTGTACGTGGGAAAACAGATTACAGAACGGCTGTAGCGCAACCCCACATAGCCCATCTTTATCTGTGGCTGAATACGCAGAGAAAACACAACTTTTTATTGGAGCTCACCTACTCCTTTTCATTCTCTCCCATTTAGCAGTTAGTGGGAAAAATGGGGAAAAAAAATCACTAAATCTCCAGTTTTGATTTAGTCAAATCTGATCATGTAAACAGTTTCTTTAGCCAATACTCTCTTTTAGGAAAACTTGTTTCTGGATGGCTCCCTGATCATTAATTTTACATGTCACCTGGACTGGGTCACGGGCTGCCCAGATAGTTGGTCGAACATTACCCTGGATATGTCTGTGAGGGCATTTTAAGCAGCAGACTGAGCAAGGCAGAGTGCCCTCCCCAGCACAGGCGGACTTCATCCAGTCTGACGAAGGCCTGAATGGGACGAAAAGTTCTTGTCTGACTGGCTTCACTCAGGGCATCAGTCTTCTCCTGCCTTCAGACTGGGACAAACTACACCCTTGGCTTTCTTGGGTCTCCAGCTAACCAACTGTAGATCTTGGGATTTCTCAGCCTTCATAATCACATATATCAATGGAACCAAAACAGCCTGAGAAGATAGATAGATAGATAGATAGATAGATAGATAGATAGATAGATAGATAGATAGATAATCTCCTATTGGTTCTGTTTCTCTGCAAATCCTCATATATTCCCTTTGCCTAGTTGTCATCCCCAGGTCATGCCAGGTGTTCGAGCCAAGGGCCATGTGTCATGGAATAGGGATAAGACAGGTCTTTGATGGTCTTTTGAGTCCGGGTCTCTGGGGCACTGTTGCCCAGTACCCCCAGCTGCTAAGCCAATCGTGGTGGCTGCTGGTCTCATCCTCCACTTGCCCAGAGCCAGAGCTCCTTCCTGGGATGACATGAGTTTCACAGGCCTCAGACCCCAGATTGCCACCAAAGTCCCCATCCAGCCTGCAGGCCTAGGGGCCCACTTATGAAAGCCACTGAGTGACAAGACCCCACCTGAG
Organism: Anoura caudifer; assembly: GCA_004027475.1. Lineage (NCBI taxonomy): Eukaryota > Metazoa > Chordata > Mammalia > Chiroptera > Phyllostomidae > Anoura > Anoura caudifer. The sequence continues at coordinate 6,269 of PVKU01003693.1, read as the reverse complement.
AAAGCTCCCAAAGCAGGCCCACTGGACCTCCATCCAGTGTTCACCGCACACAGGAACTCAAGGGTCCTGGGTACCAAACCTCAGGCATTCCTCGGCCTGTGCTTACCTCAAGATGGTACCGCTGAATTCAGGCTGGGTCAGAACTTCCTGAGAGGGGCCCCTTCCCAGGGTCATAAATGAGGAGTCAGGACAAAGGCCTGCTTCTGACTTCATATTACCTTCCCTTATGAAACATATCTCCCTGTCTCAGGGCCCAGATCCGGGGACATCAAGACAAACTAATCAGAGTCTTAATTGCCTTTTTCCTCCCTTAAGTTTCCTTTCTGACATTACCCAGGGCTGAAAAACAGGCAGTCTTCTTTTTAATTTCCCTACAATATACCCTTCTTGTACCTACAAATGCCAAGAGTTGTGATGAGCTGGGACCACTCTAGGTTATATTAAAGTGAAGGAAGCAAGTTTCTTGCAAAATTCTCCTTAAGAAAATAGACTGTTTACTGTCCAGTTCTATAACCTATTTTTTATGTCAGGAGCTGGAAATTGTCTTGTTCTTGCCTTTGTGTTCCTTCTTTTAATTTATTTTTAATTGAGATGTAATTGACATATTACATAGTTTTAGGTATACAACATAATGATCCAATACATGTATATATTCCAAAGTGATTACCACAATAAATTTAGTAACACCCATCACCACACATAGTTTTTTCTTGTGATAAGAACTTTTACAATCTATTTCCTTAGCAACTTTCAAATTTACATTACAGTATTTTAACTGTAGTCTCCATGTGATACATTACATCCCATGACTTATTTCTTTTATAACTGAGAGTTTGTGCACTTTGACCCCTTTACCTATTTCATCAGCCTTACCACACTCTGCCTCTGACGTCCACCAATCTGTTCTCTGTGTGAGCTCGCATTATTTTTAATTACACATGTAAGGGAAATCATATAGAACTTGTCTTTGTCTGAATTTATTTCACTGAGCATAATGTCTGAAGGTCCATCCATGTTGTCACAAATGGTAGGATTTCCTTCTTTTTATGGCTGGATAATATCCCACTGGGTATCCCACAGTTGAGAGTATGTGAGATAGACTTTATTCTTGTATTATTTATTAATATTGAATTTTCCATATGAACAACTATAAACCTACTTTTGCTGCACTCTGTATTTTTCTTTTTTTATTGTTATTCAGTTACAGTTGTCCTGCCTTTTTCACCATACTCTCCCCATCCCCTCTCCCCTCCACTCACACAGCCAATCCCCCCTCATTGTCCATGTCTATGAGTCCCCTGTTAGCATTCCTTGGTTTCCCCCTTCCCCTTCTTTCCCCTTTCCCCTTTCCCTCCCCCTCCCCTCTGTTCACTGTCAGTTTGTTCTTTATTTCCAAGTCTCTGGTTCTATTTTGCTCATTTGTTTTGTTGATTAGGTTCCACTTATAGATGAGATCATATGGTATTTTTCTTTCACCACCTGGCTCATCTCACTTAGCATAATGCTCTCCAGTTCCACCCATGCTATCATGAAGGGTAGGAGTTCCTTCTTTCTTTCTACTGCATAGTATTCCATTGTGTAAATGTACCACAGTTTTTTGATCCAACCCCACTCTGTATTGTTGTGTACATATGTACCATATTTTGCTGTGTATAATGCACTCCCATGTATAATGCATACCCATGTTTTTGGCCCAAACTTTCAGGAAAAATATCTTTCATTTTATGGTATATAAATACAGAATTAGTACTACCCATGTATAATGCATATCCTTATTTTCCCTCAAAAATTTGGGCAAAAATTGTGCATTGTGAATGGCAAAATGTACATATATCACATTTTCTTTATCCATTCATCCACTGATGGACACTTACATTGTTTCCATGTCTTAGCTATTATAAGTATTATAAGCTAAAATAAATATGGGAGTGCAGATATCTTTTCAAGATACTGAATTCATTTCCTTTGGATAAATATCTAGATTTGAAATTGCTAAATCTTGTGGTAGCTTTATTTTTAGTTTTTTGAAGAGCCTGTATGTTGCTTTCCATAGTGGCTGAACCAATTTTTGTTTCCACCAAGAGTGTACAAGGGTTCCTTTTTCTCCAGCCCTGATTATTTCTTGTCTTTTTAATAACAGCCATTCTAACAAGTATGAGGTGATATTTCATCATGGTTTTGTATTTCCCTAATGATGAATGAGGTTGAGCACCTTTTCATAAACCTGTTGACCATTTGTATGTCTTTTTTGGAGAAATGTCTGTTCAGATCCTCTGCACGTTTTTAATTGGATTGTTTGTTTTTCTATTGAGTTGTTATGAGTTCTTTATACACTTTAAATATTGACCTCTTGTCAGATATATGATTTGTAAATATTTTCTCCCATTCCATAGTTCGTCTTTTCTTTCTGTTGATAGTTACTTTTCTGTACAGAAGGTTTTTAGTTTGATGTAGTCCCACTTATTTTGCTTTAGTTGCTGTTGCTATTGGTGTCAAATTTTTTTTTAAAAAATCATTGACCAATGATTGATCATTGACCAATTCAAGACCAATGTCAAGAATCTTACCCCCATGTTTTGTTCTAGGAGTTTTATGATGTCAGGTCTTACATTCAATTCTTCAATGAATTTTTAATTGAGTTTTATGTATGGTGTAAGATAGTGATCCAGTTTTATTTTTTATGTATGGCTATCCAGGTTTCCCAGTACCATTTTTGAAGAGTTTGTCCTTTCCTCATTGGATATTATTGGGTCCTTTGTTGTAAACCAATTGTCCATATATGTCTGGGTTTATTTGTGGGCTCTCTATTCTATGTGTCTATTCATGCCCATACCATACCATTTTAATTACTATAACTTTGTAATATAGTTTTAAATCAGAAAGTATGATGCCTTACAGCTTTGCTCTTTCTCACGATTTCTTTGACTATTTTGGGATCTCCTGTGGCTCCATACAAACTTCAGAATTATTTGTTCTTATTCTGTGAAAAACACCATTGAAATTTTGATAGTGATTGCATCTAATCTGCAGATCATTTTGTATTGTACAGACATTTTATCATTATCAAATCTTCTAATGCATGAGCACAGAATATATTTCCATTTTTTGTGTCTTCAATTTCTTTCACTAGTGTCTTATAGTTTTCAGTGTGTAAGTCTTTTATTGGCAAAATTTATTTGTAAATAATTTATTCTTTTGATGAAATTGTAAATGGGATTGTTTTCCTTTTTTTAATTATATTTTATTGATTATGCTATTACAGTTGTCCCATTTCTCCCCATCATTCCCCTCCACCCTGCACACCCCCTCCCACCCACAATCCCCCCTTAGTTCATGTCTATGTGTCATAAGTTCTTTAGCTTCTACTTTTCCCACATTATTCTTGCCCTCCCCCATCTATTTTCTACCCACCATCTGTGTTACTTATTCTCTGTACCTTTTCCCCTTCTCTTCTCCTCCCACTCCCCTGTTGCAAACCCTCCATGTGATCTCCATTTCTGTGTTTCTGCTCCTGGTCTAGCTGTTTGCTTAGTTTGCTTTTGTTTTAGGTGTTGTTGTTAATATCTGAGTTTGCTGTCTTTTTACTGTCCTATTTTTTGTCTTCTTTTTCTTAGATAAGTCCCTTTAACATTTCATATAATAAGGGCGTGGTGATAATGAACTCCTTTACCTTGACCTTATCTGCGAAGCGCTTTATCTTCCCTTCCATTCTAAGTGACAGCTTTGCTGGGATTGTTTTCTTAATTTCTCTTTCCGATAGTCTATTACTAGTATATAGTAATGTGACTGATTTTTGTATATTGATTTTGTATCATGCAACTTTACTAAATTTATTGATTAGTTCTAACATTTTTGGTGGAGATTTTAGGGTTTTCTATGTATGATATTATGTCATCTGAAAATGGTGACAATTTTACTTCTTTTCTCATTTAGATGCATTTTACATCTTCCTTAATTACTTTGTCTAGGACTTTCAATATTCTGTTGAGTCAAAATAGTGAGAGTGGGCATTTTGTTCTTGTTCCTGATAAGAGAGGAAAAGTTTTCAGATTTTCACTGTTATAATGTTAACTGTGGTCTTGTTATTCAATATATGGCCTTTATTATTTTTAGGTATGATCTATATATACCAACTTTGTTGAGAGGTTTTTTTTTTATCATGAATGAATGTTGAAGTTTACCAAAGTTTTTTGCATCTATTGAGATGATCATGTGTTATCTTTCATTTTGTTAATATGATATATCATATTATTGGGTTTGCAGATGTTAAACTGTCCTTGCATCCTTGGAATAAATGCGACTCAGTCTTAGTGTGTGATTCCTTTAATGTATTGTTGAATTAAGTTTTGTAATATTTCTTGAGGATTTTTGTGTGTGTTCATCAAGAATGTTGTCCTATAATTTTCTTTTTTTTGTAGTGTCTTTGTCTGGTTTTGGTATCAGGCTAATACTGGCCTTGTAAAAATGAGTTTGGAAGTGTTCCTTACTCTTCTATTTTTTGGAAGAGTTTAAGAAGAATTGATATTAATTTTCCTTTAAATGTTGGTAGAATTCACCAGTGAAGCCATCCGGTCCTGAACTTTTTGTTTGTTAGGTTTTTGATAGTTTATTTAGTCTTCTAACTATTAATTGATCTGTTTTGTATTTTTTCTATATAAAAGAATTTCAACTTGTTCATGATTCAGTAAATAGGTTGTATGTTTCTAGGAATTTACCCATTTTTTTCCAGGTTGCCCAATTTGTTGACATAACTGTTCATAGTAGCCTGGTATGAGCCTTTGTGTTGCTGCAGTATTATTTGTTATGCTTCCCCCTTCCTTTCTGATTTAATACATTTGAGTCCTCTCTTGGTGAATCTGGCTAAAAGTTTAGCTATTTTGTTTGCCTTTTCAAAAACCTGACTTTTAGTTTTATTGATCTTTTCTATTGTCTTGTTAGTCTCTTTCTTTTATTCCCATTATGATCTTTATTACCTTCCTTCTACTAACTTGGGCTTAGTTTGCTATATTCTTTCTAGTTCTTTGAGGTGTAAAGTTATATCATTAGAGGTCTTTCTTGCTTCTTAATGTAAGTATTTATCACTACAAACTTTTCTCTTAGAATGGGTTTTTGCTGCATCTCATAAGTTTTGGTCTGTTCTATTTCCATTTTCACTTGTCTCAACATATCTTTTGAGTTTCCTTCTGATTTCTTCTTTGACCCATTGGTTGTTCAAGATGATGTGGTTTAATCTCCACATATTTTCAAATTTTCCCATTTTCTTCCTGTAATTTATTTTTAGTGTCATACCATTGTGGCCAACAAAGATACTTGATATGATTTCAATCTTTTTAAATTTATTAAGACTTATTTTGTTGTCTTATGATTTACCCTGGACAATGTTCCACATGCACTTGAAAATGTGTATTCTGTTGCCTTTGGGTGGTATGCTCTATAGAAGTCTGTTAAGTCTATGTAGTCTAAACTTCTTTTTTCAAATCCTTTATTCCCTCAAATAAATAAATAAATAAATATCCTTTATTCTCCCAAATGCAAGGTCAGTAACTCATAAAATAAAAAGGAAACGGAACAATACTGATTCTAAAATATTAGCTTGTCACATATCTATATATGCCTAGAATCTTATCTGGAAGAATATTTATCAAAAGGTTATCAGTAACTATTTCTTAATCATATGACTGGTGATTTTTTACTTTCTTCATTTTGCCAATACCTGCTTTGGGGGGGGTCTATGGAGTCAACTTCATTCCCAGAATGCACTAACAAACCACTATACCCTGGGCTCCTTTCTAGTTGCTGGAATACAGCAGTTGTTGGGAAAGGACAGCCACTTGAGGTAGAACATGATCCAACTCATGTTCAGGTGGCATTGCTCCAGCAGTTTTGAGAATGGAGTAGGGCAGGACAGAGTGCAAGGGTGCAAGGAAGCAGGGGAATTGGTTATGAGGTTCCTGCAGGGTTCCAGGACAGTGCCCTTTCACGGCCTTAGCAGCTTCCTGGGAGAAATCTGAAACTGGCCCTGATACACAGAGGGCAAGGAGAGACTGAAGAAAGAGGCCATAGGTGGTATATGGCAGGTTTAATAAGCAAGGGAACTTACATAGGAGGTTCATCTGGAGTGGCCACAATAGTTTATCTCTGTGCCCACATGCCAGAATCTTGTTTTTTAATTTTTTAATATCTCCTTCAGTTACAGTTTACATGCGATATCATTTTGTATTAGTTTCAGGTGTACTGCATAGTGGTTAGACAGCCACATACTTTACAAA